>JABUQX010044512.1:0-2500 GCA_015478945.1 Trachelipus rathkii
TATATATATATATATATATATATAGTAGATATTATATATATATATATATATATATATATATTATATATTATAATATATTTAGGGAGTGCCGAAATAATGCGGTAAAGTATTTTCGGCTAAAAGTATTCGGCCGAATGCCGAATATTCGGTATTCGGCTTTTTCGCTATTCGGCACATCCCTAATTTATATTAACAATAATTACCGGTTCACATACGGGGAAAGTTATTTCGATTTAAAATTGAAATTTTAGAACTTATTTTCCAAAAAATAAAAATATAGCCAAATTTTGTAGCCAATATGGCGAAAAATCTTTGTCATTTGTCAGATCATATAAGGCCTTTGACATTTTTCAATATTTTCTAAAAATTAGAATTCATTAGTGATACGGGATTAATGGACCAAACATGGTAGCTGGTTTAAGGGAGAGGTGGCTTGCTATCATTTCATGTTTTATTCACATGTTGCAACTATGCATTCACGATTCATAAATTATGTCAGAAGTCTGTTAAAAGATATTTTATTTACTTGCAGAAGCATATCCTCTCATTTTAACCATTCACAACGGCGGCTGCAAAGCTTAAAACTTTACAGAATGCAGCTGAATGTCAAAACAGCATAATTTAATTCAAGACGTTTCTACATGCTGGAACATAAACTTTTGATATGCTTAAAAGATTGTTTGAACAAAGTTCCCATATCCATATACGCTGCTGATTGCAATCAGAAAATGTTGACTTATTTCACTGGCAAAATTATTCCATTTACTTGGGCCATTTGACAACATCACTAAACCAAGCATTAAACGTGAAGTAACAGTCGCCCAAGTGATCCTTCCATTTAGCATTAAATCTATTTTTAAATAAGGCAATTAAAAGCAAAAAGCTTCAGTGGAATAATTACCACTCGTTGAAGAGCTAAGAAATCAGTAGAAAAAAAAGACTTTCGTTCTAAGTTTCTATGTGATAAATCTTTGAGTGTAGCTACTTTCTTAGATCTGCGATTCAAGCTAAATTTTCAACATGAATCAGATGCATCAGTAAAAAATATGGTCGTTGGAGGCATGGAAAAAAATGCATGAAAATTTAGTTCCTGACTGACTCTTCTGCTGGCGATGATTTACGTAGTGGGGAAAGTGAAACTGAAAAGTTCCATTTTCACTTTCATTTAATTGGATTGTTTTAAAAAATTGTGGCATCAACAAAATCGTCATACAGAAAAAGAAAGTGAGAGTGAAAAAAAGAAAGTTCCCATTCTTTCTGACGATGTGGATTATTGTACATAAAAGTAAAAGGCTACATACGGAATTATATCAAGAAATAAACAAATATAAGTTGACTCTATTGACCAAGTGAAGACAATAGATATCCTTCGAATTGGCTGGAAAACACACGGAAATAGTAATGAATTTGAAAAAAAACTAGCAATAAAAATACCTTTCAGCATTTGGGTGATCAGCCGAAAGTGAAAGAATATTTAGAACAGAGGAAAAATATTAATGAAGCCACAAGAAATAGGTTATCCCTGAAAATGGGGAGAACTGCTAATGTTCTGTCATTTTTACCTTAGAGCTTATTCAAATGAAGTTTAGTTAATATCTTTAAAACTACGGAAACTTTTTCATCTTCATTTAATTATTTTTTAATATGTGAATGGTTTGCTAATAGGTAAGAAATAGCTATTTACTTTTTGTTTTATTACTTTGTATATAAAACTGGTAAACATGAAATTTCTTGGGCGGGGTTTCGCAATTGATATTTTACGCTGATTCCACAAATGTAATCGGTTTTTGCATATACATCGCGTTTGTTGTGAATATTGTGTGTAACGACAGATTTTGTAAAATTATGATTTTTTTACCTTTTTTAAGAGGTCTATCACCAATTATTGGATTATATATATATATTTTATATATATATAATATTATATATAATATATATATAATATATATATATATATATATACTATATATATATATATAAATACATATAATATATTATATTATATATATATAATATATAACACAGTGGCGTATCCGAAGGGGGGGGCCAGGGCCATGCACCCCCCAAAATTTTTTAGGACACTAAAGCATTTTTAAGTATCTATCCGTTTATAACAAAATTTAGAGGTTAAATTAATTTATATATATTATATATATATATAATATTATAATATATATATATATATATATATATATATTATATAATATATATATTATATATATATAATATATAATATATTATAATATATATATATATATATATATTATACAATATATATATATATATATATATATATATATACAGTACTGTAGAATTATTATGGACTTTTTCCAAAAAATTTCAAATTTCAACATTTTAACAAAAATAAAGTTATTGATTAAAAAACATTTATTTGGGTGCTATATGATGGTGTTGTATATGATATATTGTTTAATAAGCAGTTTGGCCACCTTTTGCATGAATAAGTGCTTTAACACGTCTTGGCATGCCAGTGATCAAA
>JABUQX010044512.1:12500-29145 GCA_015478945.1 Trachelipus rathkii
TACAATTAAGAGATAATTTTAAATCATTATCTTACGAGTAATCTTAGTTTACTTGTTTATCAAGGTTAAATCTTTTTATTAATTTTTATACAACCCATTTATTGAGTGTTTACTTTGCGATTCAACTATATTTATTATGCTCTTATGAGAATTACAATTTGTTTGCTTAACCTTAAAAGAAAAAATAACTTTCATCAATAAGACTAAAATCAAAATTTTTTAATCACTGGTTTGGCTCTTTTTATATTATATATAATTATATTACTATATATATATATATATTATACTATATATATATATATAATATATATATAATATATTATATATATATAATATATATATATATATATATATATATATATATATATATATATATATATATATATATATATATATATATATATATATATTAATATATATAACCTAATATTATATTAAAAAATTTTATTTTATCAAAGTGATACAAAAAATAAGGCAAAGTGTATTACCTACTTAAGGAAATGAAACATGAAGCTAATGAAACATCTTTAAGCCCAAAATCTTCCATAATCAGGTTCACAAAAAGATTCAAATCAAATTACCTTTTCATGAAAAACTAGTGGCAAAGATTTTAACTACTTTAAGCAATGTTAGTATTAATTAATTAATTAATTTAATTATATTTTTTATATTAATTTACCAGCGGTAAAAAAACATATTTAGATTAACAATGATTTGTACATTGCCTGGTAAACTCTAAACCTGGTAATACTTGCCATAAGGACTATGAGGACTGGCACTACCGGAGCTAAATAGTTGAACAAATTGGAGATGCGTGGGAAGTAGGAGAACATCCCTGACATTAGTACTGTATTCCTGGAGAATTTCCGTTTAAATGAGGAACTCCCTCCAATCTGAGAGTTGCACAAAGGCCATTCGAAGTGATGCAAGGACATTATTTGCATTGTTTATGGCATTTGCGATGTGTTAAAAGACAATAAAAGAATGTTCCTGGAGCAAACTCGGATTGCGAGGAACAAGCACAGGCGTGTAGAACTGTTGGTCACAAAAAAAAATGGCAAAAACCATATAAAATGAATTGGGGAAAAAATAAATTTGAAATATAATTTTTATTATTCCACTCTAATTTATAACCGCATAACTCCTGGACTTTCAACTCTCTTGTAATATGGTAAGGAATTTATTGCAGACCTCTTTTGCTTTGAGAAAAGGGAAAACTCGCAAATCATCAACGTGGTTTCAATTCATGCATGACTTTGAAGATCTGGCCACCTCCAAACACGGCAATAAATTACATGAGGCAGACCCTTTCTATGAGAAACCTTTAAAAAAAAAAAAAATAATAAATATATATATATATATATATATATATAATATATTATATATAATATATATATTATATATATATATACTATATATATATATATTATATATATATAATATATATATATATATATTATATATATATAACTATATATATATAATAATATATATATATATAATATATATTTTTTATCTCCTCCTCTTTCCCTCAGTACTGGGGTGAGGTTCACAACATCCACTGGAAACAGAATAGCTAAGTAGAAGAACATGACGTAAGTCAAAAGGAAAGACCATTCATACCCTTAAGCGTGAGACTGATGCAGCCAAAAATCAACACCCTACTGTGGTAGCTCGTCAGGCCCACAACCATGCCTCCTCACAAAATCCTGCCTTTACACCTATTATGCACCTTTATTCTTGTCTCTGAAAAACTCACATTCCTTTCCTTCAGACACTCCTTTACTGACTCAATCCAGTTTTTCTTC
Source organism: Trachelipus rathkii (assembly GCA_015478945.1). Lineage (NCBI taxonomy): Eukaryota > Metazoa > Arthropoda > Malacostraca > Isopoda > Trachelipodidae > Trachelipus > Trachelipus rathkii. The sequence continues at coordinate 14,309 of JABUQX010044512.1, forward strand.
AGTTTCCAAGCTGGTTGATTTCCAACACTCACCATCCGCTTAACCAACTTATCTATCATCCATCCTTTCCATATGACCAAACCATCATAATACACTCTCGTTTACTCTTCTCATTTATGTATTTCTTCACAGTACACAACTCTCTAACAAGTTCATTCCCCATTTTATCAATTCTCCTCACACCAAACACACCCCAAAAGATTATCCATCTGAACAGATTGCACCTTAGATCTTTACCTCTTATTCTAAACCATAGTTTCAATATACATTACCACCTGTAACAACATATCCTCTTGCAAAAACCTAACACACTCAAGACTTAAGTTTCTTAGCATTCACCAAGGATTTAATTGGACTTGCCACCTTCCAACCATACACAACTTTCCTACTACACTCTGCATCATCTGTTGTTCCCTTTTCATCCAACATATAGCCTAAATATTTAAACTCAAATATTTATCCAATTTCTCACCACCCATCATGGTTTCACACTGTGGACTCTCCTAATTCACCACCATCAACTTATTCTTACCTACATTTACTTTCAAACATCTTTCACACTGCCAAACCCTTCTACCTCCTCTTAAATTTCCCTCAGATTCGCCACAAAAATCCAAATCATCAGTGTGCAATAAGCAAGGCAACCTCCACTCTCTTCCATTCTCTTTCAGTCTAACCCCTTCTCCTATCACATTTACCTTTAATTCTTTTCTCACCACATCCACATACAAATTAAATAGCCATGGAGACGTACACATCTCTGTCTCACTTCACTATTAATATTAAACTTCACTTTCCACTCTATTTATTCTTACACACGATTCACTATCAACATTCTTAACATTTATACTTTTGATTCCATTCAGAAACCTACCACCGACACCACATATCATTAAAACCTGCTTCTGAGCTTCCCTATTAATCCTGTCATATGACTGTTGCAAGTCCATAAAATCTAAATACAATTTATTTTTCTTCTCTCGCATTAGCTTCAATGTAAAAATTTCTTCTACACATCCTCTACCTACCACTTATAAATGCACATTGTTCTATAACAATTGGTCCCCTCAATGCACTCTTTCAGCCAAAATATCAGCATATAACTTCCCTTAAACACTCAATAAACTAATTCCCATATAGTTTTTACAGTTCCCTTATCCTTATACAAGGGTATTATCACTGCTCTCCTCTAATCCTTCGGAACTACACCTTCCACAAACGCTTTGCTACACAACTTCCATATCCAGTCAATCATAACATTGCCTTTTTTCTTGATCATTTCACCAGCAATTCCATCACTATGCTGATTTACATTCTTCAACTTTCTCCTCCCCAAAATAAGTCAGAGGTTTTACTAATATATCCTTCAAAATATTTATTTCTTTCTTACACCAGATCAAAACGAGTTTAGACTTACAAGGCTATATATATAATATATATTATATATATATATATATTATATAATATATATATTATATATATATATTATATATTTATATATATATATATATATATATATATATATATATATATATATAATATATATATATATAATAATATATATATATATATATATATATATATATATATATATATATATATTATATAATATATTATATATATATATATTTATATATATATATATATATATATATATTAGGGATGTACCGATAGTATCGGTAATGGAACGGTAGTATCGGCCATTTTTGGTGGTATCGTATCGGTATCGTTAATATGGCCGATACTTGCCCGATACTTCTTACTTTTTGCGGGTGAAGAAATTGAGAAACTTTTAGATTCATAAATAAATCTAGTTCGATAATAGATAGCTAGTACTAAGTTATGTTTTTTTTCCTCGATTCCTTTTTAACTAGATTTTTAAGCGTTTCTCCAACTTGGCCTTTAGCGCAAAATTACCTATTTGGACAGCCATTATTATAATTTATATACCGTTTTATCTACTTTTTTAGTTGATCAATAGTATTTTTTTTTTTGTACGCAATTTCGTGAAGCGTTAGTGCGTGAGTGTTTTTAAGAACTTTTCTGGATATTCATTGTTAGATATTTGCTGAAATTATGGGGTTTTATAAGTTTTAAAATTTATTCTTAGCAGTCGAATAAATTTTCCTCATTTTTTTCTCCTTTGGTTTTTTGTCTATTTATTTTTTTTTTTTTTTTTTTTTTTTTTTTGATTGCGTTTGCGTGTATGATAGCAGATTTGCACAGGCGTGGCCTTTCTTTTGACTTCATACCATCAGTTTTGCCCCGGTATTTGGCCTTGCGGCTACTCTAAACTCTTCTGCATATCCCCCATCCAGGCGTTTCACCTTCTTAAGGCATGGACATTGGTAACTTACCAAAATAATTTAGTTTGGTATGACCTATAACCTTAGGATGAATTCTTAGCATTCTGGGTCTCAGACAAGAACATAAAACTAGGTTTATATCTTATGAACGACGTAAGTAATCATAGTTTTATGTCCTATTGCATTGAGACGCCACTAGATGGCTAAGATCAGCACCTCTTCATACTCTGTTATAGAGTATATGATCCAACTATAATAGTATTCATTATTAATGTATCCGTTTAGAATATGGGTGAGTAATGTGGTCAACATAGATATGAGAAAATATAAAATTCCTTAACCTAACACTCTCTCGAGAATCGAAATTTCCCTAACTTCGATGTTCTGGCAGAGCTATATAAAATCTTTCTTCCTTCTAACTACATAGATTCTTGTTGCTTTCTGCTCACTAGTTTTCTCCACCTAACGACGAAACTCAGATTACTTCATGCTTGTCATCAAAACAATTTTAAGATTAACCTAATTACTTCTACGAGACTGTTATATCTTCCTCTGAGGACTGAGGTCCTCTATTAAAGAGGGGAATATAAATCAAAATTACAATTAGCACAAAACTGATTGGTTGGGTTTCCTCACGTAAACTAAATTTATAGATTGGGCAGGACATGCAAGGAAAGTCGATTCAAGTGAAATATCTCACGGATCTGGAGCAACTGATTAAATAACGTACACACATTCCGGATCGTCCCAACCGATTCTTGACACACTTGACCTATTTGTTTCACCAGCTAGTCCTTCTCTCTATAAATACACACCTTCGCTCCTATCGGTAAATCTGACCACAATCCTATATCTCTTAAATTTTAATACTATCTCTCCAACATCTCCATCCTGCCCTATGAAGTTTTTCTGGCACTTTGAATCGGGCCGATTGGGGGGCAATTGCGTTTGGCTCTTACACGCTTAACTATAAATTGAAGTGACTGCCTTCTGAGACTCATTAAGACCTTTGACATTACCCTGACCGCATCCAATAGTTTGGTGAAAGCTGTAATTGTAATGGGATGAGCAGAGTTATTCCCTTCTTGGACTTAAAATCTCTTTATCTTTCTCCTCAAAATCCATCGGTTCGATCAAGTGCTTGTAATCCTGTTCCTTACATGCTAAGACGAAAGGCAGATTTACTTAATACCACGTCACGGGGCTGATCGTGACCCCGCAATATTAAATTCTCACACAGCTAATCTCATTGGCTATCACCTTGCAAATTTTCATTAGCTAGAAACTCGTATGACAAAGAGATAAAAACACATCCTTCAGACGAGCAAATAGCGGACTTTCTTAACGAAAATGAGGCGTGACATCTCCTTGATAATCTCCTACCCATGACAAATTCTCTGAGCTACATGTTGCCAAAAACATCTACTAACAACTTCGTGTAAAATACTATCACTTTCCTCATCTTATTCGCTTCTGAGTGATTTCTGTTGTATATTACATCCAACTGAAAAAAGGCAAATCTAATCTCTTTTGGATCATCACTTATTTTCCCTATGTCAGACCCCTTGGAGTTCACTCTCATGAAGTAGTATAGGGCTCCTTAAATTCTCTCCTTCTCGTGCTGGGAGGTGTCCTATATGCACTTTTCGCTGGTCACTCTTATGTTGATGCGGGAAGTACATGAGCTCCTGACAGCATTTACTATGAAGTTAGGAAGGACAAAGGGTAGGCTCCGGATGGCATCCCTCCCTTCCGAGTTTGAGGATATGTGCTGTTTACGTGCTGACCCCACCCCTCTCGCATAAAAAACTGAATAAAAAATTTCGCGAAGCAAATAATGCACATCAATACTTATCCCATCAGTGTTGAAGAAGAGCGCATAACTGTTCCAACACTATCCAGAAAAATCTGTATGCTGTTTCTGAATCGGTTCTAACTATTCGCCGACTAACGTCTCTCACATGTTATTACTTTTCTATAGACTATTTGAACCCCACTTCTTAAACTTCTCACTAATCTTATGAAGATCATTCTGGAATCCTTTAATCTCGCCTTCTTGGGTGGTGAAATTACTCAGTACGAGCTTTAGGTGCTCAAAAGATCTGTATCTGTGCGTATATACTCTCCTCCATATTTAACAGAAAATTATGGTTTTCCGCCCTTAGGAAACTATCGGGAAGACTTGTGTGGTGGTCGTCCATTATGACATCAATCCAACCACGACATTTGACCAGGGTATGGGGCACCAGAGCGTAAATCCGCCAATCCCCTCCCAGAGCTTTTTCTATGCTTCTCGCAATGCTCCCCTCCTTGTGGTTTCTTCCTCTCTTTTCTACAATCTCTTTATTAATTACCTGAGATTTCACTCTGCGAAATCGTCTTTACTCTATAACTTTTCTTGGAGAAATTTATAACCCAGGATATACGACCGCTTTCGGTGCTCGAGATCTATCTGGCGATATACTTTTCCTATTTAACCGATTTATGGTTTCCGCCCTTAAGGAACTACGGGAAGACCCTTGTGTGAAAATGGTGGCGCGCCTTGGACATAAACCAAGCATTTTGAACTCGGGGTAATCCGGCACGCGTCACTGCGCTCCATAAGCTCCCCTCCTTTTGGTTTGATCCACTTCTTCCTGCTTTGCTACTTATGTCATAGCTATCTTCTCAAATCTGCTCAATCTCGGCTGTTGTTTGATGGGGCACTTTCTATTTCTTCTGTCAGGATAGTGGTGTATCCTAAGGGGTTTGTATTTTATCTCCATTTCTTACTCTAATATATCACTAGCTTTTTTATTTACTATCAATGATCTTCTCACTCTTGCAATACATCTATATCTAAACTTCTAATCCATCATTGTCGATGAACTTATGACACTTTCACTATATCTATTCAATCAATAATCTAAAATTCTGTACTATTCCATCTTTTATTAACTTTCTTAAGAATTAGTCCATATCTCGTACTATTTCCAATAATCCCATTCATAATTCATATTCTCCGTCTTTTAACTGCTTCCTTTTCTTCCTTTTGAAATGGCTTCGTCTCTAAGACTTGTGAATATATTAATTCTTTAAATAAACTATAACTACTAAAACTTTACTATCAAAGATCTATCTATCTCTTAATAAAATGACTAATTTAATTTTTATTACTATCTTCTTTATCGACAGGTTACATTATTAGATAAACGAAATATTAGACTATAAAACATCCTTGGTCATTAACATGCATACATAAAAAAATTGATTTATTATTGTAAAACCTTACAAAGATCATCAGTGGTTGCTAGGTGACGGCCTAACAGAAATACATGTGATGAGTTCTGTTATGTAGTAGTGACGAGACTTTTAATTATTCCTCTTCTAAAGATTACTCCACTATACAGGGTCTTCATCCACCTCTATGTATGGAGTAAACTGCTCTCATATAACTGTGGGGGAGGCGGGGTCTGGTTTCAAGTCCGGCTTTTTTATTGGATAAGGGATCGAGTCAAGGCCAAATAGACTTATAAGACTGTCCTGTTACTTTCATAGTTCACTTGACCCTTTATAATTTGGCGGCACGATGTTGGTGCTTTAATATATCCCTTTTCTATAGGTACTGTATATAAGAGGCAAGTGCTCGAGAACTATCCATCTCGGCGTAACCACCCCAACTTTTTTATGACGCGCGCTCGTAGCATCAGGTGAGTGCTTGTGTCGGCACATGAGTTTTGTGTTGATGTATATAACTCCAGGCTAGTTCGCATCTGTTGTTGTCTCACACGCTTTCTTGATTCTTTCCTGCCACCCTCTGTGTCTGTGGGAATTCTCTTTCCATCATGCTGATGTTAGATCACCTACTGAGACGTAATTTAGCATTAAGATGTGATATTTATGAGGAACGTTAAATATCTACACCCACTTGCCTTGGAATAGGAGTTCTGGCCCCGGGTGAAGGCGGTGACAACTGTAAAAAAATAAATAAAATAAAAGGTTCTACTAAGGAATTCCTTAAGCTTAAGCTGAAACCCCACAAGAATGGCGACCTTCCTACGGATGAAGTACGACTAGTCTTTAGAATGCATTAAGAATAGGCATACTCTATGAGGTAGGAGCTTTGCATCGAGACTTAGATTGCAAGAAATATGGAGAGAATAAATCAAAGAAAAAAAAAAGACGACAGAGAAGTTGGATAGCGTGTTATCTGCAACCCGCTGGCAACAGCAACTTGGATTTGAGTAGACGAGGATGCGTGGCTTGTTTCCTCACAGCAAACTAAACGCGTAGCTCGAATGGTTTTGTTGTGGTGTGTGTGTTCTCCATAGGTTGATTTCTAGTATGAGGATTTGTGGATAGTGTTATACTTTGATAAGTTCATGGCCGAAATATTGCAATTGACATCTCATTCGACCTTCAAGGAATCACCCAGGGAGACCTCATCGTATAAGAACTGAAGAGACAGTTCAGTCAAGGAGCAAAGAATTAATTCAAGATTTGCAGTTCTGTGAAGAGGAGATGAGGCTTCTACAGGAAAACCATGAGATGGCTGCTACAAAGAATGATGAATTCCTTTCAATGCGGTGGGGCATGATAATGGCCAAGCGTTTTCGATCTATTACAAGTGCTCTGCAGGCAATTAATTCAGCACCTCCTTCATCAGTATGAGAGAGAAGCGATTTATTATGTGTAGGTTAGGTAGTGAATGTTAAAACGCCCCACAATAAGGAACAGTCTCTGCGTCAGCACTATCTAGTGAAAGCTTATATGTTTTTCGGAATCACAGGGTTTGTTGTTGAATTTTTGATTATTTGATAAACGAATGATATCTTTCTTAAAGGAGTATATTTTATTATGTCATGTTTGAGTAATAGCGTTTTTTTTATTTTAACTTTTTGGCCGATTAATTAATTGAGGTCTCTTCTTGCATTATTTTTTTATCTTTATATTGAGCTAGTTAACAGTAATCTTCTTGCTAAAGGTTGTATCATGTGATAAACATATAAAGTCTAGTACTTTAACTTTGTTAATTTAGCTTACTTGAAAATGGGATGGGGTAATAGTTATGTTTAAAAATAAAAGCACAAACATTAGAAAAAGTTATAATATTAGTATTTTGCCACCACTTATTATTACCTTAAAGTATTCTTTATTGGTTAATTTTATATTTAAAATTTAAATAGTATATTCTTGGTGAACAACCAAGTTAGGTGAAGATTATAGTGACATAAGTTTTTGATTGGTGGTGTAGCTAGGTGAGAATAGTGGTAATCTTGGAGTGCCCTAGGGGCAGTGCATAGAATCGTTGTATACTTGAAATATTAGCAATGTGTAAGGGAGATGTTAGTTATAGGTTTGAATTAAAGTATGTATTATTCGGGTATACCGGTTGGTCGATTGGAGTATCGGCAGTTGAGAACAGAAAATTTATGCGGAGTAGTAAACGGGTATACACGAAGAGGTGTAATAGAAGGGGTCCTCTTTTGTTCTTGCCGTATGCGGTACAAAAAAGTATGTGCCCAACGTTAATAATAATGTATAGTTAGTATAAATGAAGTTTGTGGTATGGTGAATATTGAGAGTTACCACAAGTGTTGATAAATTGATGGGTGGTATAGAAATTGGATTAATAATTGTGAGTTATATATATATTTTATTATATATAGGTACTTATTTCAATATTTTATTAATAATGTAATATATAGGGACAACAAGAATTTATATACTGAATATATATACGTATTGAGTAAGTAGTTATAGAGAAAGTTGGTGGAGTTGGTAAGTATGGTGCAAAATAGATTCATATACTAATCTACTTGGTGAATGCTAAGAAACTATATATAAGTTATATTCTAGATTCGTAAGGAGCGCAGTGTTAATGGGGTAATTGTATTACAGTTGGTACTATGTATATATTAATATTAGTAAATATAATAGTATATATAGTAATATTATAATAGTAATATTGAATTTTATAGATTATTATATAGTGTATATATAGTATATACAGTATATGTATATTTTTGTAATAAGATTACTCTTATTATTATTATTGGGTTAGTTTGGTGTTCGAAGGCGAAGGTCGTGTTGTGGATACGCATGAACACGGCTGGGAAGCGGAAAGAGAAAAGTGGAATTGAGTCGTGAATGAAACAGAACTGTTCGATATGTAGCAGAGAAAATGTGGGAGTGTTGGCTAGAGGCGAGAAGTTAAAGGGTGTGCAATACTCTAAGTGGGAGCGTTGTTTAATTGGTGGCCAGGTTGTGGCCCACTGGGCAAGAAGGAATAAGAAACGCCATATACATTGACTGAATTCTTCACATGTGAGGGTCCGTCGCGGTCCGCATGAAAGCTGCATTAGGGTGGGAGTTCTCTGTACTGAGTGACGAGGTTCTTCACTAAATTATGCGTACAGAGGGGAGCGGTAAGGCTGGGCTTATATATATATTCTTTCATTTTGTCATATTCTTCTACTGCTTTTCTTCTTTTCGGCGAAACAGGTATGCATGACATTCGAGCGCTCTAAACCCTCTAGTAACTTGTGGGGGCAAAGAAGGGGATAGAAAAGGAAGAAATAGGTATATAATCGCTATCAGTTGGGTATTAAAAACGGCGGGCATTGAGGTAGTAGGTGGGCATATCCCGTGGACCCTGCGAAATATGAGTGATTTTGTGACCGGGTTCCTGTAAGTACAGGTAGTGCGTTTATTATATTATATTTAGTGATATACAGCATAGAGTTGAATACTAGTAGTGTAATGTGAACGTTTTAGTATGCGGTGACGTACAGTTTATGGCGGTGGAAGTACTATATGTAGTGAGAGTGATTATCTTATTGCCTGAGTACTCCCTACCTACATATGATCACTAGGTATTATATAGTGTTATTATGATCTTTATTGTGAGCTATGTACTATCTATATCCTTACGGGGTATGGTATCTTCCTTGCCTCTTATCTACTATTATTCAGTATTACTATCATAAGTCTTTATCGTGTATGTTCTCCTCGAATTAGGAATTGTTTTCTGGTTTAGCAGCGCGGCAACCCAGAAATTAACTGGCGGCGCGGCGGCACGTAAACAGCAGCTCACTATTACCTTAAACTGAGAATAAAAAATGCTGCTTTTTGAGTTATTTTTTCAAGTAATAAGATACTTTTTTTAACAACAATATATAATTAAGTACCTATAATCTAGTTAGTGCCTATTCATTATAACACATGCAATTACATACCTAAAATATCTATTTTAAATATATAAATTTTCATCAAATATACCAATCTAAATAATTAATAGGATAATTGAGATACTCTAATTAAATTCAACATTAATAATTTGCAAAATTTATAATATTAATAATTTAATATTTAATATATATATATTTATATTATATTATATATATATATATTAATATATATATATAATATATTATATATATATTTATATATATAATATTTATATTATATTTATTATTTAATTATTATATATATTTTTAAAGGTTTCCTCAAAGATAAGTAGTCTTAGCCTCAATATGTAATTATTGCCTAGGTTTTTTGAGGTGGACATCTTCAAAAGTTACATCATGGAATGATAACCACTTATTGATATATTGGTACTCAAGTATTCTTTTTCCTTCAATAAAGATCAAAAAAGAGGTATTCATGCTAAAAATCCTTTACCATATAATAAGTAGAGTTGAAAGTATCATCAAGTATGGTGATTAATAATTAGAGTGGGAATAATAAAAATTATATTTAATTATTTTTTCCCATTATATCTATTATTATGGTTTAATTATATGCTATTTTTTTTATGTTGATATATAACACAGGTTTCACTCTTCACCGCCTCGCCTAGGCAGTGCGTACCTCTGTGTCAAGGAGTCGATTCCATTCCTCTACGGAATAGCCGAAAGGCTACTCGATCACAATAGTCACGTTCCAAACACGCCCATCGAGACAACTATTCATCACTATCCACAATTGAGGTCTTATCAGAAAAGCAATACATTCACCGTCAATTACAACTAACATGAAATTTTGAAAAAGAAAAAAACAAAAAAGACAATAAATATGCAACAAACAACAAAAAAAAACTCATCACAACTCCAACGACTATCGCTTGTAGAGCAAATAAGAGTGAACTTCTGCCCTAAATAAGACACCAAAGCTACTTCCTAATCCTAGCTAAATTTTTCTTGCATAAAACGACAGAAAAAGGACTGTACGAAATGCAACTACGACTAATTGACAATATTGTTTTATAAACGAGGAACCTGAGAATGTAAAAACACATCGCCAAGTAATGAACAGCATCTCCATAAATACATATGCCCTCAGAGAGATATAGTCGCTCCTCACTCCCACGAGAACGAAAGGCCACTCATCTCACAAAGGTATGTCATACAAAATAACTTATCCCTTTCACTTGGCCCCGGTAGTGCCAGTCCTCAATAGTCCTTTATGCAGTATTCCAGGCTAATTACAGCAAACTGCAATATCCTTTGCATCATACACCCTATGCATAAACAAACTTTCTACAAAACAAAATTTTTTTCAAGCTGAAATATTTTCTAAAGAAATATCTGACAAACACTTTCTTTCTTATTTCGAACCTTATTAATTTTAATCACCAACGCTCCTAGTAATAATTTCTACAACTAAGAAAAATTAATAAAACTATTAATAATACAAATTAACAACAAAACTTCAATTTTAATATAACTAATACAGCTCTTACCACAGTAAGCGTTCCCAGCACGTAGAGAGAGACCATTCTCTATACCCTTACATAGCTATCCATATTAAAGAAGTAAACTTATCTTGTATGTGACCTGACCATTATCTATCATTTCTGATTGTACAACTACTTGATACTTACTGCGAAAGTAAATTTTCTGTCGCCGTCCCTTTGTAGACTATAATCCCTAAATTACCTACATAAGAATGTGAAACAATATTGCAGGTTAATTCATTTAAACACTTTTCTAAATCTAAAATGATACTTCTCACAAAGGACTCCCAACCATTCTCCTTTTGGTTTCATACGAGAAACCGCATAGTCTCTCCTCTTACTTCCTTGGTGTATACTAATGGGAGGATCATATTTGACTCAACAAATTGATTTACAAACTACTATATTGAAGTTAACTACAACATACATAAGGATTTTTATATAAGAAATGTTCACATTATATTAAGTATATATTATATTATATAATATATATATATCATCAAAAGCCCTAACATAATAATATCACTAGATAAGATCATAAATATTATGAATGTTATAGCAGAAGTAATATTAATCACCACACAAAGAACTAAATTACTCCTAGGCTATTTATGATCACAGTATATTAAGCCTATTAGGTACACAGTACATTAAATGGCACATTTCTCATTACTACTAACTAAATTTATAATAATTCTTCCCTTTTCATAAACAATTGCTAATAAACAATGATTCCTCTTAAATATTAATTATAATCTGGGACGACTGCTTAATTATCCAACAAAACTCAATACAACTCTTCACAAATACTAAGAAACTAAAAAGATGAGTACCCAGGTAGACCTCCTATCACTTATCACATTCACTGTTTAAAATCTTTTACTAGTTGAATATATAAATTATATATATATAATTATTAAAAAAGAGCAAAACCAGTGCTTAAAATTATTATCCCTTTATTGGTGCATGTCTTCGTCCTTTAAAGTGAGCTAAGCGAACTGCTTAAAGGAAAAGAGGGGAAAGAACGGAACAGCCAAAAGTACCTCAATAAAATGGTTTAATAAATATAAAATAGATTTCTGATAACAAGTAACCCAGATATATCCTAAGATAGTATTTAAAATTATCTCTTTAATTAACTATTTTCGTCAGTCAAAATCATATTCTTGCTGTACAAAGAATTTTAGTTTAATGAAATAATTAAACTTGACTAGATTTGTAAATTAATAATTCTATTACCGTTGTGTATAAATTTAATATAAAGCATTTACAGTTACAATTATAATGTATAAATTTAAAAATTGCTGCCTGCATATAAAATGCTTCCAATTATTATGAATTAAAAAATTGTAAAGGACCATTATATATAAATAATTAAAGGCTACAAAATTAGGATCATATTATTTTTTTTTAGCGAGTTTGTATGTCTACACCATAATATCACTCCAATTCAAATCTAGATAACAGTACTGCAATTTATAACAACATTATAATTAACTATAAGACGCACTATCTAGACCCTACAGTATGCCACACTGCCTTAACAAATCTTGATGTCAGGTTTATCATTAAATCAAAATACTAGAAGGCACTTGAGGCAAATCATCCAACCGATAAATTTGGTTTACCAGAATCGATTCAGTGAAATATTGGAAAGTTTGCTGTTAGGATCACTGAGGATCTCATTCTCCGATCACAGCGCATTTCCCTTCTTCATGATCTCTCCCCTAAACAAGAAACGTAAAATTACTTTCAGAATAACTTTTCAATCACCAACTTCTACCTTTCTTTATCTTTTCCTCCAATACATAATTCCAATCACATACTCAATACAGTACACCCAAACAAAAAATTAAAATTCCTAACATAACTCTATCATTCTCAATACAAAGCTTCCGCAATGAAGACAATACAACACTTGTCCCTCATTCAAGCAATTTCTCAAGAGGCTACTAAATCAACTATACGAGGAAATAATTGAACTGTGTAAAGCCTGCTATATAATACTACAGTGATTACACCTCATCTTATATAATAAATTAATTAAATGTACAAAAAAATAACAAAAAATATAAAATAATCAATCTTCTCACTATCAGCTTATCATGAGATGATGTTTTCCTTTAAAATAACTACCCTATACGCAATACTGCAAGCATCCTAGACTAGACAGAAGATCTAAAAACAAATCGCAATGCATAGCAGCTAGTTAAGCACCGAAATTCCAATGTTAACCTCATTGATCATTTCGATTAAATGAGTAATGAGGCGAAGAATTATACTATGTGACATCTAACAACTCTCTCTATCACATAGTAGAAGTTATAGTCAGATTTGAAATTATGTATCCCCTCACCTGTTAGTCTCTCCATATCACATGAGCACCTGTAACTTACAAGAACACTCTCACCACACCATTCTCTGCTCTTATAATATTTCTCCCCCAACGTGCAATTACTCAGTCTAAACGTGACAGCAGACAATGGAAATAGATTTCGCAAAATGCTGTTCCCTGATGTGTGAGCAAGCATTGATCCCCCCTCTCAACCCTCGTACTCAACTGAATATCTAATATCAGTCTCTTTCGAAATACAGACGAACTTATATGTCACATTTAAAATTCACACTCTTTAAAATGACACAATCTAATTTAGCGAGACAATATACTCAATGCGGAAGAACCCGACTTCAATCTACAACACGATAATGCCTACCTCAAGAGCAACCTCTCACCCATCACATACACCCTCCGAAATTAAAAAAAATAAGAATGATGCAGTCCCTAGAATGAGCATAGATTCATAGTAACTCAAGATCTATACATCTCAAGGTATTGTCCATAATTAACTAGGATTCAGCGAGTAGGCGTAAGTATAATGCGGAGAAATAAACACTGACGCTACAACTTGCCAGATATCACGTAAATACAAATGAAATAGGTTGTATTCTGATGACCACTTGCAAAGACTTTGGTGCCATGTATTCCCCTTAACTATTTTTCTATAGTCATATCTCTTACTCTCTATAAGCTGAAACTGTCACCATTATGCATCTACATGTTTTTTGATCTTTCTTGTGACCGTATGACTCTCCCATTCAATCCACTGGTCCGGTTTCCTCAACAGGAAATACCCCATTGCTATCAGAATATTCCATCAAATAAGAGACCTTGTATGCTTCCGCCCAGTTATGAGGGTTCAGAGAGAGGTTCTATAACTGGAAATTGACATTGGGACCTCCATATATTATATGGCTGAGTACCAAGGGGCGAATAAAGTAAGAATTATATATATATATGTTCATAGATAAATGTACTTCTTATTACAGATGTAGGTACGTTTCAATATGCGTTTAAGTACTTCATGTCTCTCCACAAGCGAGATTCTCTATTAGCTTACTTCTATAACTGTTGTATTCTCTTCTGAAACCAATAAACACGTTGTGAAGGAAGACCTGAGCATATTTATGAAAAGTTCATTGGACAAGACGTCAAGTTTTTTCACCTCTTCCCCTTGTACGTTAACATCGCCAGCCATTCCGTATCTACAGAAAAAAATTAACAGATTATAGAGATTATGTATTACATATTTTCATTTCAATGCATAAAATATATTATATATTTCATGAGCTACACCTGTGGAGATTGGTTTCACTTATAAACGAAAACTAGAGATAAGTAAAAATTGCCGAGTCGAGTACCAAAGGGTATCGAGACCGGTACCAAAACAGGAAAGCAATATAAATAATAAAGACAGTTGCAATATAAGAAAAATTTCAGTTTAACAGAAGAGACAATATTAGTACAAACCGGAGCT
>JABUQX010044513.1:12500-27500 GCA_015478945.1 Trachelipus rathkii
GGGTAGGCTGTGAGGGCGTGGAGTGTTAGTACGATGTGTGTTATTGCTTGGAAAGGGGTAGGAATGTGTTTAGTTGTATGGGAGGAGGGTTGTGAGTGTGTATGATGCGGATGTACGGATGCCGTGTAGGTTAGGTTGTATGGGGATAGATGTATATATATTAATAGGGGTGTAGTGAGGGTGTGTATTGATAAGGAGTGGGTTGGAATGAAATTTACTATAGTTGACATGACATCTGTTTATTTATATAGATGATCTTCATGCTCGTTAAATTAACATTAAAGATAACTTTGGGTCTAGTGATCTAATCTTAGGCTGTCAAAGGAGATGGAGGAAAAAAAAAATTAAAGTGTTTATGAAAGTTATAAAAATGCGGAGCTGAAACAGTTTTCGAAGCGCTCTATCTTTCGAGGCTTCCTTGTCAGGGCTGAAATGGAAAGAAAACAGAAATCTTAGTTTATGTTTGCAAGCTCGATAAAAAAGAAAGAAAGTGTCAGCCAGTCTAATCAGACATTGTGAAACTGCCAGAAGAATGTTTAAATTGACTTAATTTTTGAAACTGGTATTTTTTGGGATGTCATCAGTGTTCAGTAAATAAATTGAGCCTGTAAAAAATTATGAGTTTTTGGGTCACTACTCTATAAAAAAAATGATTCAGCAATGCAAGCCCGAGTATCAGAGTATTGTTTGTTGTATTTTATGTAGAAGTAATAATGAGATATTGGTTCACACCACTTAATTGGGCAGATTCTATGATTTGTGCTGGGGTGTGGCTACAGGTACGTTGGTGTGGGAAATCTCTGGGTTGGGGAGCAGGTTTGCATATTGAGCTGTTGATGGATGCTCCGGCCTATGGGATCATGTCTCGGTAGTGTTTCAAATGGGTAATGCGTAGTCGGGTCGTCGTATCTGTCTGATTATCGTGTGTATGGTTGACTAGGGCGGGTTCGGGGGGGTATAACATTGTGGGGGTGGTCGTGTTTGTGATGGGGGTGTTGCCTCACGAGAGACCTGGAGACTTGATAAAGCTTTTGAGATCTTGGTTTGGTTTTCCCGATAAATGAATCTGAATATATCATGTATGGGATTTTTCTGGGGGTTTTTTTCAATTTTTTGTTGTTGACTAGTGTCATCCGTCTTCTGTGAGTCTTTACTCTGTTTACTCATTTTATTTATTAATTGGTATTGTCAGTTCATTAAGTTTTTACACTCAGTGGTGATTGTTAGCTTGTAAAATCATGATTTTATAGGTACGTGGGATTAGGGGTGGATGTTACTACGGTAGGGTGTTTTTGATCGTTACTTCATTGAGTTGGTGTTAAATATGAGGTGATACATACTGGTCGAGTTATATGATGAGGTTTATTAAGGGTTATTATATCTGATGTAAGGCTGGTGTAGCTTATGATCCAGTTTATTGCTGTTCGTTTGTGGTTATTATAGTTTAGGTAGATAATTATTGCATTATTGTAGTAAGCATGAGGGTTCGGGTATAGCAGACTTTCGTGATGAAAATATCTTATACATGGTTTATGTCGTTAATTAGCGTCGATAGTAAGCTGGGGTCTATTTATGTATTATTTATAGCGAACGTGAGGTGTGAGAGTGAGTGTAATATTAGGTATAGAGTATGATACTGTGATAAGTGTCTATTATAACTGAGATGTTAGGGGCAAGTTTGGTCATATTAAGGTTGAACATGAGATATATATATACTATATATAATATATATATAAATTGGTAAGATTTTGATTGAGTCTAAGTCTACTTAGTCACTGTGTGATCGCGCTGTCGCGTGTACCCCGTCAATTTATGTACGTGTTGGATATATATCTTTATATGGACTATGTAGTCATATGTATAGTGAGTTAGCTATATGGGTAGTGAGTGAGGTATATATAGATGGTGGTTATATATTGAGGATGGCTTGTAGCAGAATATTCGAGTGAGATAGTCGCAGAGTATCAAGAGAAACGAAAACAACACCTTGTATTAATATAAGTGTTAGTATATTCATATGATTTCTTATATTAGTTATATACTATCACACTACTCACCGACCCACAGAGACTGCTCACTTAAATTTACTACTACAGTCTACAATGTCGGAGTGCCTGTTGCTGAGACATTCGTTGAGTTGAGTATTGCTCGATTCACGTCTAGTTTTCTTTATGAGATAGTGACTGTAGCGCAGCGAGTCTCGCAGCCAATAGTATGGTTAGATTGGACTGCGTACGCTTCGTGAACTGAATACTTGATGTCCTATAGGGAGTCTATAATATGGTTATGTATATATATATATATTATATTATTACCGCCACTTATCTTATAAGGTATAAGGATGCCTCTTCCACCTTGTAATACACTCTTGCAATAACAGTTAAAATAAGAAGTGAAATTCTGGTAATTCATTTCGTTGCTGTCCGGCTCCTTTTCGTCTCACACAAGTGACGATGCTGTTCTTTAATGAGCTGAGTTATCTGACAGATGTAGGAGTATTGTATCACAATAGCAAAGATAATGTACGGAGGATGTGTGTTTATTGACTTGTGCGGTCCGTCTAGTAGCGGATTAAGCGTTAGGTTGTTTCAGTATGGTTGCACTACATTCTCACAGATAAGTAAGCTGCTTAATTTCTCATAGAGTGAGAATGTATTCTTATTCTCTTTTCTTATTATATTCTTTATATTATGCCTTATTAGTATCACAGATGGATATATCGCAGTGCGTAGTGATCAGGTGTGATCGTGTCACTACGACGTGTTTTCACTGAGTGTTTGTGTCTTCTGCGTTATCACATTATACATTTCTATCGTACGACGTGCCGTCTGACTATATACTCATTAGGAGATCTATAATTAAAACACATTGTCATGTTTTCGCACTAGTAAGTTTCAGTAGAATTACGTGTAGAATAACTGCTACCTCATTAACAGGTTAGCTAATATTTATCTCATTATTGCAGGGTCTTCACGGTGCGTAACAAGCTTCTTAATTGTGTCTGAATATTATATGTATCACTGCTTGTTATCTACACATAATTTATCATTCACACGTTCATCTCGTTCACTGTTGTTATTACCAAATTCTATCATTCATGGAAGCCCTTTACATTAATAAAAGGCAGGGAATAATTTTAAGTTTCGAATTCTCGTCTCGCTTTCTGTTATTCTCTCTATTAGTCTTATGTATCTGATTATTATTATTATTTTATTACGATTGTTTATTCTATTTATGTATAGTATCTATTATCTAATTAGTTATTCTTATTATTAACTTATTAATTGAGTGTATATAATTATTGTACTTATCCCTTATTATTATTCTTTCTCACATTATTTTATTATTATTATTATTTTTACATATATTATTTAAACATTGTGTATTTGCTCTGTGTCTTGTATCTCTGCCTTTCTGATGTGGGTGGTCCCGTGATTAGATAGGTAGGGTGCGTAACTATTGGTCGAGGAAATTATAATTTAGTGCAAGGTGTGTGTTAGGAAGTAGCATTGTACTGTAAGACCGAAAAAGAAAGAACGTGCCGCACGCATCGGCAGTCATTATTGTCGCCTAAAATGCCAGCGGCGAATGCTGGTTGTAGTCGATTGGATGGCGGGTTTAGCAACTTAACCATACCTTCCACACCGAGGGCTTCAACAATCAACTCATGCAATGTAGCGTCTCACCACCTTGTCCTAGTGACCAACAGTTCATACCCCGCTCTCAATAAGCAAGGCTATTACAAGCTTTTGATTAGTAAGTCAAGCCTTTCTCTTCGCCTTTCTGCCGAAAACTTCAAGTTCTTTTCCATCTTGTATATTCCTTTAACTCGTCCTGGAAATTGACTCATAATCACACTGTTTTGTTCTTCGGATCTGCAGTGCTGTTGTATATCCAACACTTCTCATCACTATACAATACCGCTTAATAACAGACTGTATTCCGTTCGTTTGTCGCATGCTAAGATTATGCTTAATGTACACTTTCATTTATATCGTCATTTACTTCCTTTGTCAAAAAACAAACTTGCCAAGATCTCGGTGCATGGTCTGTCCTGGTATGTATTTATGGCGTCGCTATATTATCTTCTTGAGTCTTCAAGCGGGTGAGCTCGCCAACTTAACTGTTCCATTGCAAGATGATTCGCTATTGAGCAAATAGTGTTGCTACTTTAAGATCTATATTACTTTATTTCCAAGCCGTATGGTAGTTTGCAGTCTACATCATACGGGTATGTCTTATCAGTGATAACAACATAACCCTCCATTGTTGGTAGAACGAATTAGCTGAAACCAGAGACTGCATTCAAGCTAAGGGGATTTAATGAATGCACCAGCACCTTCTACCGAATCAAGAACTTTCTTATACACTCTGCATCATCCGTTCGCCTTTTCTATCAAACCAGTACTAAACAATAATATATGTAATATTCAGATTTTGGTGCAATTGCTGCACACATCGAAACATGAGTTCACACCGCGTTCTCCTCAACAACTACAATATACTACCTTATCTGAATATTTACTTTCTCAAAACGCCCAACTCTATAACATGAATCCTGCCAAAGCATATAGCCACAATCTTGGCGGTATAGCTAAATTCCTTCTGCGAAACTTTCTTAATTCGTGCTATAGCGTGTAGTTCGGTATTAATCAAATCATTGGTGGAGTGCGTGCTACCGATTATAGGAGCAAGTGGCGAGTGTGACTCGCTGCAACTTTTCGGTTTGAATTCATTTCTCTGCTTTATCACTCTGACACAATTCTGCAATACAACCCCTACTTTCTATTATTTCCTTTATCCTTACTATATTAATTAATATCATTATATATAGGTTCGAATAATGTGATATGTATTTATTATTATTGATTAGTGTGGAATCGTGCACGTGTATCTTATGTCATGATTGATGTTGTATTTATATGTAGTTATTAGTGGTATTATGTAATATTGGTGACGTTTTATCTGATGTTGATTTTGTGTTGTTGTTGGTATTGTTTGGTTTTGTTTGGGTTCTGGTGGCAGTAAGGTTGATCTCGAGATTATGGCAGATAAAGTAGTTGAGTATGGTGTGTTTTTGATTAGTCAGTTGCTTGTCTGGGTGTGTCGTTGGTGGGGGTGTGTCAGGACGTGCATGTTGGGTTGGGTCGTTGACGTTGGGCGCTGTGTGTGGTGTTTATTGTTTATGAGCTTAGTAAGATTGTGTGATGGCTGGCACAATATGCCTTAATGAATTCGAATGCAATTTAGGTTATATAATATTATTAGGTAGTAGATATTAATGTATATATAATAATGATAATATAATTATGTGATAATCCATAGGCGACCCACCCAAAATTAATGAATAATAATAATAATGTTGGTATATTGAATATAATAATATAATAATTTAATTGGCCATTGTTGAAATAAATGAGATAAATTAGTGCTATAAGTCTGGTGGTTCGTGTGGCTGAATTATAATAATAATAATATAAAATAAGGTAATAATAATTAATAATAACTAATAAATAAGTTGATGATCTAGTGTTAATAGAGTATTGATGGAATAAATAGATTCAGATAATAAATATCATAAGGAAGTAGGAGAATCTTAAAAAAAATTAAAAATGTTAATAGAATATTAATTGTACTGCGCTTCATTGTCTATTAAATTTAATCAGATGCGCAGAAAAGTTTTTTATGTAATAATTATGATTATGGGTCAATAATGGTTCAAGTTGCTGTGATATTTAACATTGTGAAATAATAGTGAAGTATTTTAAATATTGTGTTTGTTTAGGGCCGTTGTGTTAAGTTAAAAAATATTATGAGATTTGCCGTCCAAATGTTTTTTTTTTGTTTCCTTTTGTTGGGTTAAACTAGCCCGTACACAATTTTGCATATGAAATGAACTGTAAAATACTGCAGTCGTATTATTTACAAATTTCTTAATATATATATATATATATATATAAATATATATATATTATATATATATATATATAGTATCTGTATGTAGATTATAATTATAGTATATATAATATTGATGATATGGGTTGTTCATGAACTTGCAACAGGCGTATATAACGGGATTATATATGGGAAGGACTAGGTGGACACAGGTGTTTAAGTGTCGTACTGAGTGTAGCGAGTTTCTTACTTTTGTTGTTCAAGGTGGGTATAGGGGTCACTGTCTCTTCGATATGGAATCTAGAATAATTGTCATGGGTGTGAGCGAATATGTGTCCGAGAAAGAAGTAGTGTAAGAATTAATCCGGATCGTCCGAATATATGAATGGTATCCACCGTTGCATCGTGCGTGTGTCGGCGATAGTGTTCAGAGTGCCGAGTGGAGTGTGTAGGGTTAGGATGTCATACGTGTGTGCGGTGATTAGTATTTAATTATTGATGTATATTGAATAAGTAAGTAAGTTAGTAGTGACAGTGGGCAGGGGAAGTGTGTTAGAATATAGTTAGGAGAATGGAAGAAAGAGTGTAAGATAGGTGGCCCTATGCGTTAATGTATCCGAGGATGTTTGGTTTTTAGTGCATTTGAATTGTGCTAATAAGAGAGTTTGAGTGAAAATAGGATTGGGTAGATATGTTTTAGTGACGGGACGCCAGCGTCATGCTTGTGGTATATGAAGATGGGTTTGAAACGTAAATGTGATAGGAGAAGTAAGGGGGTCGTGAGTGATGGCAATGGGGCCCGCGGTGATTGACGCTGTCCTGTTAGAGATGGTGTGCACGCGGTGATACACAGTTCGCTGTAAAGTTAATAATATTTTAGATTATAGTTGTCGTAAATAGTAGAAAAGGAGAATGGATGATTTCGGGTATGTATTTAAGGTAAAGTGCTGTAATGATAGTGGAAACTTGAGCGTGTATAAGCAGATGATTTGGACCGGATCTGCTTGTGGTTGGGATGTAAAGGGATAGATCTTGAGTTGCCGGCTCAGGTTTTAGCATGAGGGACTATGTTGTTGCCAGTGCTAAATATATCAGTGAAACTGTGGTCTGGAATTTACAAGGGTGTAGATCTGTTTATGTACAAAGTTTTCGTCAAGATAGACAAGCGTCTTAGGGGCGGGTCTAGTCTGGGAAATGAATTAGATAAAATGAACGGTATTATGGAAGATGCGGCATGTAGAGTATTAGGTTGTGGTGTAGTGAAGAAGAGGACAAGTAATGTCTGAAAGGAATATTGATATCGCAGAAGGTTGTGAGCATTGGAGCAGTGCGTCTTTGTGTCGGAATTTGGTTGATAATGGTAGGACGGATGAAGTAGTCCGTGTATTGGTTTGAAGTATACGCTAAGCGTGTACCGGTTATAGTGGTTTGAGGATGCTGGAAGTTGGCGTTGTGTGGAAGTATTGCCTGACCGTGCGTAGGGGTTGTGGATCGATGAGAGACTTGAGAGGGTGGGATTGTTTAATGTGCATGCTGTCTAGAAGGAAGTTGCCTGAATAGTGAGAGGAAAATGTGAGGTTTGGTAGAGTGACGAGAAGAAAGGTGCATAATGCTTGGAGTGAATGGCTGGGTTTTTGTGAGGATTAGTAAGGTTGTGCAGCTTTGCCCGGGAGATGAGTCTAGCCACGATGATGGTTAGACGGACGTTTAGTGTATATTACTAACAGTGAGTAGTCGTCGCAGTCTCGCTTTGTACGGGAGTAAGACTGGGGTCGTTCGTCTTCTAGGTGGATTTTTTGCTGTGGTCCCGCCGTACTGCCCTCCATCACGCGGTCTGGGTTGATGATGTGTCGTTCTATATCGTCTCAGGTAGTGGATCATGTAGTGAGGGCCTGGCCGTTGGTGGCGTTACGGTATGTAAGTGTAGGGGATCTGCTTAAGAGGGTAGGTGATGTGGAGCTTCTGCTTTTCTCGCAGTTAAGTTGAGTGTCGTTCGATGTATTTCATTTGTGTTTTTTTCATCTCATCGTGACTTTTTTCTCTGCTGTTGGCGGTCATCTGTTCGAGTGTGTGCTGCACTGTACGCGCTTCTTTGCTTGCTCATCGTATCCACTTTGCGTCAGCATCTGAATTGTCAGTGGAGGGGTGGTAGTTGTAGTAATGGATGTATCTGAGGAGATAAGTCGTAACCTATGAGTCCCGGTAATAAGTGTATTCTAGTCTTGTTTCTAGAGCGTTCATATATATTTTTTATTTATATAGTTGATTATCTAGTATTGTCGTTCCTACTTATCTGTCGTCTCCTATAGCCCTCACTCACTACTCACTCGGTTACTATTATATATTTGCTTCCAAGATTTAGTATAGCTTACATACTTGATTGAGCTTTCAATATGTGTAGAGTGCTGCTTCTATGTGAGTGTTACTTTGCTTTTGGTCATCCTCCGTAGTTATTCATATTGAGTCACTGTGAGTATCTACGACTCTGCATACGTGAGGTTGTTGAGTGGTTCTGCGATTGATGATACATAACACTAGGGTACGGTAAAATTGGTCAGGGCTCTGTTTTGCTGTGTGTTGTGTGTGTGTGTGTTGATGTGTGTGTGTATGTGTTGTGTCGATGTTGGTGCTGTGTGCATTTGCCCATAAGTTTGCTTGTTTTAACTTGAAACTGTTGACAATATTATAATGAATAATCTAGCAGAGAAAGTGTTGGCCGTTGTGGCGTAGATTATGTTGAAAGTTCTTTTGTGTCGTATTTGGGTGGAGGGTGTACCTATGCGCTAGACACTGTCGGTTATGCGCTGCATGTATGTTAGATCTCAAAGAAGCTTCTCATTTGTTATTGAAGAAAGTAATAACTTGTTTTCATTCATGGATTAACATTACGAATCATAAAGACAAATTAATATTAGGTTATTGTTAATTTGTTTTCTTAATGTTAGCGTAAATGTGTGTGTGTGGCGTGTGGGTGTGTGTGTGTGTGTGTGTGTGTGTGTGTGTGTGTTGTGTGTGTGATGTGTGTGTGTGATGGTCATGTGTGGTGATTGTGAGTGTGATGGCTAGTGTGAATCTTTATTTGTTGTTGCTTGTTACTCCTTAATCAAAATTTTATTATCATAGAACGCTATCCTTGAAAGTATTAGGTCTTATTTAGTTTCAAAGATTTATTTTATTATATATATATATATATAATATATATATATATATATATATATATATATATTATATATAATATATATATATATATATATATCTATATATAATAATATATATATATATATATATTATATATATATATACTGTAATATATATATATAATTATCATTATAGATATATATATATATATTATAAAATATATTATATATATATACTATATATATATATATATATATATTAATATATTATAATTATATATATAGTATATATATATATATATTGTGGCATATATATATATATATATGAGCTGATTTGAGTTTATTTAACTTCCCATAAATCAGAAATATATATATATATGATTATGTATATATGTATATATATAGTATTATATGATATGCTATATATATATATTAGTATATATATTTCATATTACAGTGGGGTATATATTATATATATTATATTAAATATATATATATACTTTGCAGAAATGCGGCAGGAGGACAGTGGAACATATTTTTGTATCGCTTCTTCAGCCAGTGGTGAATCCAAAGCGTCAGCATTTCTTCATATCCTCCCAAGAAAGAGTGTTCGTCACAATATCAACGTCATCAATCATCCTGAACCACCTTTGTTTCCTCCTGCTCCTTCCAGACCCATTTTAACAAGGCTCACGAATACATCAGCCACCTTCGTGTGGACCGAAGGTGAAGGACCACAAAAGTCTCAAATGGCTTTCGATGAAAGATCCATTGCCTTGGACTACACTCTCGAAGTGTCTGTCGCAGGAGGAGCTTGGCAAATTGTTGCCTCCCACGTTCCTTCTACATCTTATACAGCCAATTTAGTGGCAGGAATGTCACATATTTTCATTGTAAGAGCAAGAGGCTCTTCCGGAGATTCTCCCCCTTCTCCTTGGTCCTCTCTTATAGTTGGGGGTATAGAATCCCCCACAATGGAATTGGGGCGTTCTCTGAAGGAGTCTAAATTGAATTTGACTGCCGTGTCCACCGTATCTTCGAGATCATTGAAGATCACTTGGAAGGTAAAGTAGAAAACCAATTTTCCATTCGTCTTTGTTTTTCCTGTTTCTTTGTTTTTAAATTTTCTTTTTTTTTTTTCTTTTGTTTTTGCTTTTAGTTTCGAAATTCCTTTTTCTACCTTTTTGAAAACTCTTCAAATGATAAAAAACAAAAACTTTTTCTTTTTATTTATTTTCTTGTTTCAAAGAAATAAACTTATTTTAATTTTTGAAATTGCCTTCTCTGCTTGCATATATATATATATATATATATATATATATATATATATATATATATATATATGAGAAAGAGTGAAAGAAAGATATATATATATATATATATATATATATATAGGAGAGAGGAGAGAGAGAGAGAGAGAGAGAGAGAGAGAGAGAGAGAGAGAGAGAGAGAGAGAGAGAGAGAGAGAGAGAGAGAGAGAGAGATGAAGGAAGACATTTACTTTTAAAATGAAAATGTTTTTCAATGTTTTGAGAGTGTGAATAGGAGGTAATGAGAAGAACTTGGACATCCAAAGAACAAAAAACGGGCACCGAGGTCATTGAGAAAGGTCAGGGAAAAACAGTTAAAAAGAATTGTTTGCATCTTCTTTATAGCAATTCTGAAAGATGAAACGGACAAAACAATTTGTCACTTTGAAAAATGAAATGACATAAGATGAGAGTGAAAACAAACTGGTCTTCATCATACAAAATAAATTAAGCACTAAACGGCGAAGAATAATAATAATAATAATATTTAATCGTATACAGAATATTTAATCGTACAAAGAATTCTTATTACAAAAATAATAATAATAATACACAATAATAAACTAATGAATAGTATTATTATTATTCATTAAATTCAATATCAGCTTTGATTTTATAAAGGTTTTTGATTTTCTAATGTTCTAAATATTATTTTTGTACATTATAGGGATTCGAAAATAATTAGTGAAGAAGAAGATATGAAATATTAGATTTTCGGCGTGTTTTCGTTCATTGAGACATTCGAGGATGCTTTCTAAGCGAATGAGTCTTTTAATTTAAGTAGATCAAATGATATTGAGTCTGACTGATAATACATTAAATTTTATGTCAATGTCTGCGGAGGCCTTCTACATCAAAACACGCAGACCAGATATTAACATAAAATTTAATGTATTATCAGTTAGACTATATTATTTGATTTTACTACAACATCAGCCAAAGCACTCATTCGCTTGTTCAGCAGCCACTTGAAGATGTCTCACATCCACGAAACGCGTCAAACCCAAGGAAATATATCTTCTTCTCCTGTAAATTATTTTCAAAGATTATTTTAAGGAAATTAAATAATGCACAAAAATAAATATTTAGAACGTTGGAAATAAAATCAAAAACTTTTATTATTATTATTATTATTATTATTATTATTATTATTATTATTATTATTATTATTATTATTATTATTATTATTATTATTATTATTATTATTATTATTATTATTATTATTATTAAATACTGCCATTTTTGTTCCATAGCTAAAATTTATAACTGTAATTATTACAGATCACGGACATGGAACAGGAAGACCTCGATGGTTTGTACGTCCATTACAAACCAACCCCAAAAGCCTTCCAAGCTTTGAAACTCACAAGGTCATCGAAGCAGCTTCAGAGGTTTCCGAAGCGCTACACAACTCTTGAAGAAGAAGTGGAATTAGAATGGGAAAGTAGGTCCGAAGATTATATTCCTTGGGCCACTGTCACGGTATTAAATGCAAGAGCCTCTAGTTATGTTCTGACGAAGTTGCAGCCCAACACTGGCTACCAAGTATTTTTGGTCCCTTTCAGGAGAACCCGTTCGGGTTTCCCTTCTGCAGTTTTGTACAACACAATTTTCCAAGAAGTTAGGGATATTATCATCGGCATTATTATTATTATTATTATTATTATTATTATTATTATTATTATTATTATTATTATTATTATTATTATTATTATTATTATTATTATTATTATTATTAGTTAATTAAATTCAGGATAAATAGTATTTAGATTGATATTTTTAAAATGAAATTCTGTTGACGGTTGTAGCATAGTATATATATATATATATATATATATATATATATATATATATATATATATATATATATATATATATATATATAGTATATATATATATATATAGTATATATATATATATAGAGAGGAGAGTAGTATTGTATATAATGTAATAAAGAATATATAATGGATGGAATGCACAGCCAGCAGGGAATGGGATACAGGGGCTTGGAGGCAATGTGAGTCATCCCAACCCAAAAGCATTCCAAGAACAGCAGCAACTGAGCTCCCGTCAAGGCGACATCAATGGGTGTCCAGCCTGTCCTATCCCTCGTTCTTTATATTTTAGATGTTAAATATTAGTATATTAATATATATAAGAAGTTCAAGATAGAGCATATAAAAGGAAGAGAAAGAAAATAATACCTCTTTGAAATAAATATTCTTTTCTTTATTTACATCTTCTAATTGCGATTAATATGCAACATTTAACATCTAAAAATATAAAGAACAGGATAGGACAGGCTGGACACCTGGTGATGTCGCCCCTTGACGGGAGCTCGGTTGCTTTATATCTTTTGAATCCAACTTTTTGGGTTGGAGGATAGCTCAGTTGTATAGCATCGGGTATATTGTTCTCATTCGCAACATAGAAGGCAGTAAATTCTTTTATCTTCCCATTATATGTTCTTTTTCTTTATATATATATATATATATATATATATATATAAAAAGTGAAGGCCATAGATGCGTCTATTTATATATATATATATATATATATATATATATATATAGCTTTAGAGCGGAAGAAATGGAGATGGATGGAGAGAGGAGTGGAAATGGAATGGAAGGAAGGAAATGGAGAGAGAGAGAGAGAGAGAGAGAGAGAGGGACAGAGAAGGGGGAAGGTAGTAGTAGAAGAGTAGTAGTAGTAGTGTAGTAGTAGTATGCTTTTTATGAACTTGAATGTTTAAAATTTATTATTATTTTATCTGAAATACTAAAACATTATTATGATTATTATTAAAATATTATTATTATTATCTGAATACATAAAATACTTAATTATTATTAATCTGAATTATTATTATTATTATTATATATTATTATTATTATTATTGTTATTGTTACATATTATTATATTGTACACATTATTGGCTGCCCATGGCCATTATTACATATTATTATTATTATTGCCGACATTATTACATATTATTATTATTATTACACTATTATTATTATTATTATTTATTATTTCTGCCTTCCCTTTGAAAAGGGCCCTCCGTGAATGGTAATCTGTAAGAAAACCTAAAACATGTCTACCATTAGATTTAAATTTAATCTAATTTTTGTTTTTAATGTTTCATGATTTTATGTAAGAGGACACTGGCTATTTATTGGTCATAGTTAAACTGAAAAATGAAATTATAATAATGGATCTTATTTTATTAGGGAAGTTATGCACTATAATTAGTAGTCTTTCCCTTGTAATCATGGAAACATCAGATGATCATTATTATGGATTCTAATGTTCTAAACGGTCAAATGTTTAGAAAATATATTCGTAAGTCTCAAACTTATTGACATAATTTATAATTAAAAACCTACCGTTATTTACCTAAATTTTGTATGAAAATTTGCTTCCGATATTAGACAAACTGGTATTTAGTCGTTTCTTTTCCGATGAATATCTTTTATTAAAAACATTAAAGTTTGAAGTAATTATTAAAACAAGAAATATTCATTATAATAGATAATATACAAAATAATATTTATATTCAAATTTAAAATTCAAAAAAAATAATTTAGCAGGGGTAGTTTAAGCATTAAATCAGGGGGTTCTGAATCTTTCTCTACGTGACTCAAAAAAAAATATTATTTGTTGTGAAACTGGTTTGTTCAATTATCAAAAACTCAAAAAAAAAAATTTACCTACAATAACTCCTACACTCATTTATATTAACTATATCAGTATTTTAATTCTCAAAATAGACCAATAGGTCATGAAAGGCCTTGTTAATTTTAGGTCACAGCGAAAATTTAGACCAAAAATTAAGCTCAAGAATAGAATACAAAAAACACTGAATGTTTTCGTCAGTGACCAAGGTCCAAAACTTCTGGTTTAAACGTACTTTAAAATCGGAACCAAATCCATTAGTATTATATTTTAGCAATATTATGTGCTTCAATTATGCTTCTTTGCAGTATTATGTCATACTTTAAAGAAACATAATTTAAGCACATATATATTGCTAAAATTCAATACTAGTATTAGGTCAAACTAAACACTTTTAACTCAAAAGATGCTAAAAAAATTTCGTGCCTCCAAATTGGAATAATCTTCAACATATGGTCTTACAGTATATAATATGGATATGGCTCACGCACCGCTGTGGTTTTTAAAATAAAGAATTGTTGTGCGATGAAAAAAAAAAAAAAAATGGTAGTGGTGCGATGAGTTGCTGGTGTACGACTTCCTGTATGGTGCTCGTCCAACCCTTATATACTGTATATACAGTATATATATATATATATATATATATATATATATATGAGAAAGAGAGTATATATATAAGAGAGAGAGAGAGTGGGACTTAGTAGATGACGGATGAGGAAAGCCCATTGAGACAGTGGAAATGAAGGAATGGAGAGAGAGAGAGAGAGGAATATTATTAAGACAAAGAAAGTGTCCTCTGCGGAATTGAACCAGCTTGTTTGAACCGAGAATTGAAATACTTTATACACGAAGAAAATCGAATCTTGAAATTAATATTGCAACTTTCGTAGACGTCCACCGTTCATCCCTTTAAATCAAAATATTGTTCTATCCTTCTACTCTTTAATTAATCATCTTTCAAGATAGCTACCTTCCGTTGCCAA
>JABUQX010044513.1:30000-37500 GCA_015478945.1 Trachelipus rathkii
AAAGTCTTGTAAAAAGGAATTTAATGAGTTAGAAGGCTATAAAAATAATCGTTAAACTTAAAGACGAGTCATTTTGCCTCGCCATTATGCTTATATCTCAGAAGAAGATTTTCAATCCAATTTATTTATAAAATGTTTTAAGAATAATTCTGTTATCGAGGTATTCAAGTTTATTTTGGGATTTCCTTTCTCCGCTGGTTCCGTCTGTTATTAGTAGAGAGATAGAGTCGCAAGCTAAGGACCTGGGTTCGGTAGCTCTTCAGTAAGTATATATATATAAGTCAAGGGCCTGGGTTCGATCGCTTAGGGTCATGCCCGTAAGGTTCGATCTTTTTAATAAGCCACTTTTTATTCCATAAATTCCGATATGTTTAGTTTTCATGTCTTCCGGGAGGGATGTTATAATATTTCAATTTCTCAAAATTTTATTTATTTTATTAATTTAAAAATTTAAAATAAAAATTTTATTTAGTTTAATTTATCTTATTAATTTTATTATTGTAATAAACTGTTTTATTTATTTTACTTATTTAATTAATTTAGTTTTATTTTATTTAATTTTATTTAATTTTATTTAATTTAAATTAATTATTAATTATTTTAATTAATTTGAATTAATTTAATTTACTTTTTATTTAAATTAGTGTAATTTAATTATTAATTTTCATTTTAACTTTTCAATATAGTTTTAATTATTTTAATTAGGTAACTTTTTTATTTATACATTTATAATTTATCTTCTTTCTACAATTTGATATATGTCATACATACATACATACATACATACATACATACATACATACATACATACATACATACATACATACATACATACATACATATATATATATATATATATATATATATATATATATATATATATATATATATATATGAGTGATATATATATATATATATATATATATATATATATATATATATATACATACATACATAAGCAAGAATAAATATATATGAGAGGACGAGAGAGTGAGAGAGAGAGTACTGTGTGGAAGAAAAGAGGAGGAGGAGAGAGAGAGAGGAAAGAGAGAGAGAGAGAGAGAGAGAGAGAGAGAGAGAGAGACAGGAATAAGATTGACATGGAAGGAAAAAGAAAGAAAAAAACTTTTTTGAGAGCATATTAATGGCAAAAGGAAAAAAGGTTAAGGGAATAGTAAAAATAAATTGAATGATTTGTTGCTTAGCGTTTTCATTTTTTTACTATGTTAATATTTCCGGAAATTTAAGCATTATTTTTATTATTAAGAGTTAATTTCATTACCGATTGGCCTTGAGAAACCTTATTCCAGCATCATTGCTAGGACATTAACTATTTTATTTAAATATTAGCGTTTGGGAATTTTTTTTTACAAACATAAGTTGTTCCAAACATTAACATTGACATCTATCTCTCTCTCTCTCTCTCTCTCTCTCTCTCTCTCTCTCTCTCTCTCTCTCTCTCTCTCTCTCCCTCATTTATTTTTCCTTAGAGCTTTTTTTCCCCTTTTCACAAACCTAAAATGTAATTTTGATTCAAGAACAAACCTTGAATTATTTTATTTCATAAAAAAGCAAATAAAACTAAAAACCACGATTTTGTAGTAAATAAATCGATCAAAAAGAAAGGTTTTAACAACTTTAATTACAGATAATAATAATAATCTAGATAATAAAGCATACTACTACTACTACTACTACTACTACTACTACTAATAATAATAATAATAATAATAATAATAATAATAATAATAATAATAATAATAATAATAATAATAATAATAATAATAATAATAATAATAATAATAATAATAAATATAATGAATAATAATAATAATAATAAACATAATAATAATAATAATAATAATAATAATAATGATAATAATAATAATAATAATAAATGTAAGTAAAAATTTTCCCCTGCCCAATTAGATACACGAAAAAGATCAGATAACAGTTAATATATATATATATATATATATATATATATATATATATATATATATATATAGTTATATATATATATATATATATATATATATATATATATATATATATATATATATATATATATATATATATATATATATATATATATATAATGTATCTTAAGGTTTAAAGATAATTATAATTATTAAGATGGAGGAGGAGGAGGAGAGAGAGAGAGATGAGAGTTAAAGAGAGGTGATTGAAATGCTTCTTGTTTGAAAAGAGTTTGTTGAATGCCATGTTTGTATGTTTGTGTGTTTTTGAAGAGCACGAGGGCTCTATTCAAACATCTGAACAAACTCTCAGAGTGTTTGTTTCCTAGTTGATGAAATAGACGTGGTTGGGAATGGTAAGGTTTTTTTTTTTGGGGGGGAAGGAGGGATTGGGTTGTCCCTTAATGAAATCATGTCCTTAGCTGATGAAGAAGAGTGCTTTGAGGAGGACTCGAAACGTCCGTCTGTTTTCGAGATCCTTAAATGGAGTCTTTGTGACTCAAGAGGAACGACACCCAATTGTTTATTATGCATTTTAAAGCTTATATAAAGAATATTTTCATTTATTTTAAACTTATTTTTTAATTTATATAGCTATGTAAGTAGGTCTTTTTGTCTGCCTCTCTCATTCTATCTCTCTGCCTTTCACTCTCACCCACTCACACTCCTTATCTATCTATCCATCTATCTATCTATCTATCTATCTATCTATCTATCTATCTATCTATCTATCTATCTATCTATCTATCTATCTATCTATAGATAAGAAGACAGATAATAGATAAACAAATAAATTAATTATCTATTATTTGTCTCTCGATTTATTTATTATATATCTGTCTCTGTGTTTTTTCTCTCTCTCTCTCTCTTTCAGAGAGAGAGAGAAAGAGAGAGAGAGAGAGAGAGAGAGAGAGAGGAGAGAGAGAGAGAGAGCAAGATGATTTACGAAGCCGACAGAATGAGCCGAGCAAAGCCAATGCACTGAGCGAGCGACGAGAACTTTGTTTTGGTATTTATCCTATTCAATAACCATTCCTTTTGTGTTTACTTCTCAATAAATTTATTATATACATTTATATATATATATATATATATATATATATATATATATATATATATATATATATATATATATATATATATATATATATATATATATATATATATATATATATATA
Organism: Trachelipus rathkii; assembly: GCA_015478945.1. NCBI lineage: Eukaryota > Metazoa > Arthropoda > Malacostraca > Isopoda > Trachelipodidae > Trachelipus > Trachelipus rathkii. The sequence continues at coordinate 33,158 of JABUQX010044513.1, forward strand.
TATAAGATGGAGAGAGGAGAGAAAGAGAGAGAGAGAGAGAGAGAGAAAGAGGAGGTTAGAGAGAGAGAGAGAGAGAGAATGAAAGGAAGAGCGGGAGAGAGAGAGAGAGAGAAAGAGAGAATGGAAAGGAAGGTGGGAGGAAATAACGGAAGGAAATGCAAAGCATCAAATATTTATCGTTAGGAGGTTTGTTTCAAAAGGAGAGGAATTATGAAAGGTTGAATCTTCAGCTTAAGAGTGAATAAGTGATGAACTGAAAGAGACAAGTTCATAGTTGATTTGTAAATATGGAATTGATTAGTAAGGAAGAACCCTGAGGAACACCACCATTATCGATACATTTAAAGGATGAGGTTTGATCGTATATAACAGTTCTTATATAACGACCTGGAAGGAAATCGGAAAGAAGGTTACGAAGAGAAGCATAGACACCGAAGGAGGTAAGTTTAGAAATCAAAACTTCTTGCCCGACTTTATCGAATGTCTTTCGAACCCTTCAACATAAAGATTTCTACCGAAGAGTCAGAGAGATAAGACTAAAAGATTGATATTAGAGATCTTCTTTCGGAAGCCATACTGGCCGTCTTTAGAGAAGAGAAGAGAAGAGGGAAATAGGAATAGAACAGGACTTGAGTTTACATTTTTAATAAATGTCCAGAAAGAATTTGAAGGATGGGATCCCATAAGGTTTATTGTGTTTCCTACAGAGAAAATATTTTTCAGTGTCATGGTTAATAAACTTTGCAAGATTCTTGAATGAAATATAAGTAGCAGCAGCATAAAAAAAGGTTTCTATAGTTTGAAGACGGCTGAAAATCCTGAGTCCTGCTTCCCTTGGCGGATAGCAAGGATAAAAGTAGAATTAAAAAAAGATTTATGATTTTTATCAGAAACAATAGAAAATCGAAATTGCATTTATTGTTAAGAAGCATTGTGGGTACAAATCATTCAAACGTGTGATAGAGGAATTTGAATTGAAGTTTTCTCAGTCTTAGGTTCAAATAAGTCGACATTATTACGTTACAAGTTATGACATTTTACAGTAAAATATATACAAGGCATAAAAGTAAATGTACATAAAATTTACATTTATATACATAGAGTAGATATTTAAAGTTTTTAAAATGCGTTTTCAACTTTGGTTTTATTTTTAGTTTAAAATATTAATTTTTAATTTTATTATTCTGATTTTGCCTTATTCACTTATTGTTTATTTAATAATTATAAAGAAAAATTAATTAAGCTACCTGATTTATTGCCTTTTCAATTTGAATTTCCGTCTTTTAAACTTCTTTAATAATAACACTTTCTTTATAAGATACTCTTCTTTATTTTGACTTGCAATTACATTACTATAAACGGTGCTTTCTTTTACGGAGCCATCTTTGTGCTAAGTGGCAAAATCCTCTGGATTTTGAATGTTCAAATAATTTTTTTCCCTCTTACTAATAATAATTTTTTAAAGACTAAGGGAGATATTTATTTCATGATTTTAAAGCATTACAAAATCAACAATATATATATATATATATATATATATATATATATATATATATGAAGGTCGAGTTAGTATATATAAAAATAATTATATATATATATATATCACACACACACACACACAGGAAAGAAAAAAAAAAGATACATATTACATATATTACATACATATATACATATTATACATACATACATATATATATTACATTATTACACATAATTATATATATATATATATATATATATATATATATATATATGAGAGAGAGGAGAGAGAGGAGAGAGAGGAGAAAGAGGGTAGTTGGATAGTGGATGGAGGGGGGGAAGGAGGAGGAGAGAGAGAGTGGCATAATGAATTGGTTTTACCAGGGTACGGACTGGGACTCCAGTCACCCAACTCAAATGCACCACCCCACCAACCCTTTCCCCAACCTTCGCCCTAATGAAAGATTTTACAATGGATTATATATAAGGTTAACACTAGTATGGAAATTCAAATATAGGAAGAAGGCTTGAGAAACATCAATTTTTCTGTTGAGAGTCTATTTCTTTTCATCATATATATTAGCCCAGCATTGCTAACTACTCTCGAACGTTCATGCTGGAGGATAGGCCAAGTATTTCCTTGCAAGTTTACTCAAGCGTGGGTAAACATTTGCTTAACTACTTTCCACCAACCGATTGGATCATCATTTGAATCTAATCGTTTTTCTTGTTGATAGTTTTCAATCATTTGCACTACATCTTTTGGTAATGTGTGTTTCTTCATCACTACTGACTGTAGAAATTCTTCCAGTGAATGAATCTGTTATTGATTTACTTGTATGTGCTGGTTCGTGATTTCGTTTTTTCTTTTCCTTTTTTTTTAATGGGCGGCGAATTAATAGACTGTTCGGATTGAAGTTTTCAACTGCAAACACAAAGTAACGATTTAATATGTTTTTAATATTTACAAAAAAACTTACCTTTATAACGTGGATCTAAGTAAGTTGCGTAATAGTAGGAAGGTCATTAATTTCCACAGAACCACAGCGTTTTTCTAGTTCTAGTTTAATTGCATCTTTCATTCTTTAAACCACCATCATTTTCATTTGAAGATGGTTCAAAATGCTTCCTTAGCGTTGAGATTAGTGGTATTACATCTATTACATCGGAGACAGAAGCTGTAGAGGCGCTGATTTTTGATAGTTTCTTCAAATGGTTTCAATAGTTTAATGGTGTGATATGATATCATTTTCCACATTAATAAGAATGTTAACTTTAAATACAAACTTGTAATATTTAAAATCTTTTGAGCAATATCGATTGAATATCTTTTGATAACATTAAGATATGGAATATCAAGCGAGAATCAATCAAGTACAACTCTCTTTCATTTTCATTTCTTTTTCAGATTCATCTTAAGTATTTTATTATAAAATTCTTTTATCAAATCTCGACAATAAACTCCGCGCAACATCCGCAGGGCAAAGCGCGGATGCGGATGCTGATGCGGAACTTTAATAATGTGCGGATGCTCTGCGGATGCGGATGCGAATGCGGATGCGGATGTTACCTGCATCAACTAATATATATATATATATATATTTATATATACACACATTATATATATATATATATATATATATATATATATATATATATATATATATTTCAAAGTCACTAAGTGGGTTCGAACCCTTACCCTTTAGGATATTAAGCCAAGAGTGTTAATCTTTAACTCGATGAGCTGCAAAGGAAATCTGCCAGTTTCCACTGAAAGCTTTGCTTCCCAAGAGGAGGAATGTCTTTGACATCTAACCTCCAGACAGATCTCCATGCTCACACTCGGGCCGAGTAAACACTTGGGTAAATTTCTAACTTGGAGCTAAATAGGTATATTTATCTAATCAGGAAGTGCTTGAAACAGTAGCTTGACCTACTCCAGGGATGTTGGGCAAAGCTTCAGTGGAACCTGGCAGATTTCCTTTAGCTCATCGTGGTTGCTATGCAACGATCTGGTTTGATCCTAAAGGGTGCAGGGTTCAAACCCAATTTGAAGGATCTCCTTTGAAACACACAAATAAAAAGCATCGATTTATAATATATATATATATATATATATATATATATGAGAAAAAAGATATATATATATATATATATATATATATATATATATATATATATATATATATATATGAGAGTATGGGGGAGGGAGGAGAGAGAGAGAGAGGTGGGCGGGAGAGAGAGGACATAATGGAATGCATATTTGATATTTGAATAGTAAAATTTAGATATTAATAAATTGATTTTATTTTATAAAAGATAAAAAAGTCCCGTTTTGAATTGAATTTCAAATTGACGAAGATACAAATTTTATAGTACAAAAATTAATCAAATTCATATATTTAAAAAGCGCAATTCATTATATATATATATATATATATATATATATATATATATATATATATATATATATATATATATATATATATATATATCAATATATATATATATATATATATATATATATGAGTTGCCCTAGAATCATTACAAATCGCTGATTTCTCCTTCCACAACAAAACAAAACACTACTTTAATAAAATAATTTTGAAAACCTCCTAAAAAACTCATCACACTTGGATATCTTAAACAATTGAACCCTAACTTCTCATCTTAAATAAACACCCTGATAAGAGAAAGAAATTCCCTCGAACAAAACATATTACCGATTCAAGAACAATTAAACCAAATGACAGACCTTAACAATAGAATTAATATTCTATTCAACTTAAATCGATAAGAATTGCCAACAATACACCCATAAACACTAAACAATAAAACCAACACAACAAATATTTTTCGCACAT
>JABUQX010044514.1:0-5000 GCA_015478945.1 Trachelipus rathkii
CACAGCGAAATATAATATATAAAAGTAAAAATATTCAATATTATTTGGTACAGATAAGATACATATTTTGTATAAAGTATATTTACAATAGCATATTATATATCATATATACATACATATATAATAGTATATAATATTATATATAATATAATATAAATAATAATATAATATATAATAAAAAAATAAAATATATGTAGATACATATAATATAGTAATATATGAATATATCAATAATATTAGATTATATATATAATAATAATCAGAAATATAATATAATTATAAGAATAAATATTATTAAAAAGAATATATATAATAATAAATAGATATATATATAAAGATATAATTCCTCTTAAAATCCTTGACTATGCTTCTTATAGATTACGTTTATTTACTCTAAACTTTTCCGTTTAGCAATGACTATTCTAAAACAGTCTTGTCCTGTCAAACCAAAAAGATCCATTATAAATTTACAATATTCTTGGTACATCCCGTATGCAAACAATCACTTATATCGACAATCCACAGTACGCTTTAATCACGCTATTTTAATTAAATTAAAACGTAAAAATTTCTATTTACCCACCCAGTCACAAGTCTATATTACTTAGATTGAACTACGTAATATCGACCCGTTAATCTATGCTATACCAATTTGGAGAGGTTGTTCTTTTTATCAACACGGAGTCACACTAAGTAAAATAAATCCTTAAAAGTGATAACCACAACCTCAGAAATCCCGTATATAAGTGTTACAATTCTCGTAATGAATCCTAACTTCGACACTCTGATAAGCTGAAATCAATATAACGTCACTCTGATCGTCTATGAAGAAATCCACAATGATCTTCAACCTAAAAGGATTCCTTACTTTGTAAAATTAGAGGGTTAATTGAGACACGATCACTGACCGTGACAATAGATTATATAATATATATAATAATATATATAGATATATCATAAAAGATAATATATAATAAAATAATATAATTATAAGATATAAATATAATAGAGAAATCAACATAAAAACAAACACTCATACAGAAATATATATTATACTGTATTTTTCTTGTATTAGGTAATACAATAAAAATAAATAGATTAAAATAAAGCATAATATATAATAACTACGATACTATAGTCTTATCTAATATATAATATATTATAATATATATAATAATAATAAATAAATAAAGATATCAAATAGATATAACCCATATATATGAATATTAATATACTATATACATATATAAAATAAAAAATAATTATACTATCTGCTGTAATGTATAAGTATTATATATATAATATAAATTATAAAATTATAAATAATATAAATAAACTATATATATATAATAATATAACGTGGCGCTGTAAACTGGCGGGAGGGCGCAGGTTGTAATAATAATACTATTATAATAATAAATATATAGATATATATAAATATATTACTATAATAATATATATAATAATATAGTAAAGATATATATATAAATTAACAATCTAGTAAAATTATTTTTATATTTATGTGGTGCATAATTGACTCTATTTGCTCTTGTATCTCTTATGACACAGCGAACACATGTCATTAAATATACCACTTGAACTTAGAGGAACAATCTAAGGAAAATATAAATAGATTTACTCTAAAATATCAATACTGATAGGATTACCCTCATACCGGACTATTACTGGTAATTTTATATTTGGTAAAATGGTGCAAGAATATCGAACTTTTTTTTAAAATAATCGATGCATCATTCGAACACAGACCAAGTGGAAAGCCAAAAATAAAAAATTGTATTCAAGTTCAGAAACAAAAGTGGTATTGCTGCTACCTATGATTTGGCCTCGTAATCTCCTCCCTCTCTCTCACTCATCTTCCCTCTCTCGCTTTCTCTCTCTTTCTCTCTGTCTCTCTCTCCTCCCTTCTCTCTCTCTGCGCTCCTTGACTTCGTCTTCCTCCTCTCTCTCTCTCATCCTGCAATTCTGCTGTAAGGCAGAAAGAAAGAGAGGAGTACGCTCTCGTCCTCTCCGTCTCTCTCGTCCTCTCTCCTCTCTCTCTCCTCTCTCTCTCCCTATCTCTTATATATACGTATAAATATATATAATAAAATATATAATAATATATTATAATATATAATATAAAATAGAATATTATTATATTATATTATTATACTATAGTATATAATAATTTAGATAATATAATATAGATATATATAGATAAATATATAGAGAAAATAAATAATAATAATATATATGATATATATAATATAATATAATATATAGAAAAAAGATATAATTAATTTACACACCGCAGAAATTATTTATTGTTCATATTCCTAGCGATTAAAATCACAAAAAAAAATACAATAAAAACACCACACCTCCCATGAAAGATGCCGATAAAAACTGCCTTATAATATGGTCTCTAAATACAATAACGAAGGAACAAGATACACTGGGACAAAATAGGCCGACACTTCTCTGCCATTCTCAAATCTTAATTTTGATAGTATAGACAAACATCTTTTTGCCAAGGTTTCTCTGCGTAAAAAAGCCAAACGAGCAAACTGTTACAAAGGTACTAGTCACGATATTAATGCTTTAGTCTTCTAAGTTGTCCAAGATGTCTTATCTTAAGAACTTAAAGTTGCTTTTTTACTGGCACCAAAAATTACATGCCCTGTCTTTATTATTAGATATATTCCGAAAATAAATACGACCAACATTGGCAAGTTGCAAAAAGCATTAATCGGTTATTTCTTAATTGATACTGCTTTTAGTAATTAAAGTGCAAAAAAAAATTCAAAAATAAATGTTAAATTTTACTTTTCTTTGACAAAATTTCATATTCTATCAACATTCCCTATGCCGCAGTTAAGATTGGCGGGCGCACCCACAGCCATATAGCACGCAGACGCCATGTATATATTTATGTATTAACATGTTGACATCATGGTTGGATACAAACATGGTCAAGGATGTGCTCCTTGCTTCCGTGAGTGGGACACCAAAAACATCATTTGCACATTTACTTCAATGCCAGGGGCCCAAACTCGAATTTTTAAAGTTTCGACAATCGTTTTTACTATTTTAAAGATATGAATTTAATGCCTTTCTTCAACATTGGTTTAATACAATTGAGACGCTATTCTGTCTCATCAGATCCAGACTATCGAACTGAGATAATCCTTGGGCATGGTTTATACGATTAGCAAGACGAAACCATGGCATCAACAAGGCATAAAAAACAGGCCATGCAATACTCGCGTTACCACACCACTTGTCGAAAATCAGCTACCATTGGCTAGGAATGTTTTTTAGAGCCTCCAGTTCAATCAAGTATCAAGCAAAGATGTCATGTCCTTCAACTGCGCGCAAGTTAGGCAACAGAAGTTAAAAGGCATAACAATACAAGCAGGGCATTGCAACAAAGAATTTTTGAAAATGTATAGTTACTAGTTAACAGACTAATAGTCCCATGTCAATGATTTGATGAAATTCAAGAAATAAACAATCTCCTAACATATCAAGATAAAATCAAATCATATTCTCGCTTTCGACATTAGCCGGCGGCAAGTGTTTCATAATGGTATATGTTGAAGGTACAATGTCAATGACCCAATGACAAGAAAATCCTGTAGGAAAGGCAATTTGGCTTGATCAAACAAACTTCAAGAACGCATGATAAAGGAAAGGGACCAACGAAAAACAGAGAAAACAGAACTCGGAAGGAAAAGGAAACGGTTGACATTTTGAAAGTAAGATTAGACACAAAGAACGCACAAATGGTAAGTTCAGTTGAATTATCAGGCAGTAAGAGTGATGTGCTAGAAGAATCATTCTCCTTAGAATCTTTGGTGATGATGAATGTCAGCCTCAAAATAGACACCAGTATCTGAGTTGTTAAGGCATAGAGAGGAAACAATGTAGCAATAGAGAGCATGTCCATATTAAGCTGCCTCAGGACCTCGGGGGGACTCTTCACCAATAACGTTGTGATCCAAGAGTACAACGCCAAAGAAATCCTAGAGAGACAAACAGTCAAGGACGTCAATGCTGCAACACAGAGTATGCTGCAGTTTTGATGGGAACAATAGATGAAACACTTGCGAAACGAGGGGCGGAGAAACAGTTAGAGGAAGAACAACGTTCAGTCATGCCATAGCATTTAACTCACACGGTATGCCTAATCAGGAAGACTCCGAGAGTATTTAATGAAATCTGGGTTAATGAACGAACATCAGATCACAGAACTTTAAAGCAGTGATTTGCGATGAACTCTGTGAATACGGTTTAACAAGAATGGACATAATCACAGACGACACGTTGGAGTTAACATCTTAAAGACACTTCAATGGCCTAGCAATGTTGCATTCTTAATGACTGCACGCAGGAAGTATTTAGTGTTGTCTGAGGAAACAACGGCCCATCGTCACCATAAGGACTATAACCAAACTGCTCTCATTTGATCCTCAGGACCAAACCCATCATTAATTTCAACCAAACGGTCAGGTTCTGTAGTTGATGTTCCTGAAACAGTTACGAAAGATCAAAGTTCTGACCAGCTGTATTTACAAAATCTGTTTATTAATTCAGCAAGGGGTACAAAATTCAGATCATAATAATATGCGGTATTGAAAACTGCACAGCCGGCGGCCTTTAACCAGCAAGTGCTAACTTAAAGCTAAAACAGACTGCTCGGATTACGTTTCAACAGAAACCCGCATCTGAAATATGCTGCAGGCGTCTTTGGTACGAGTCGTAACTGAACCTCAGCCGCCATATGTGTCATATCCGCTCCCACATTCTGTAAGAGTGCAAAGAATTTCACTTAAGTGATCACAGGATCAAAACTTTCTCTGAGGACAAGAACATCAGTCTCCAGTCTCCAAAACTCCCTATGTTGTCATCCAGAAAACGGTTGGCTAGCTGGTGTTGCAGGATGAACGTGAAACACTAAGAAGCATTTCATGTCAACAATCTTTCAAGCACAGAAAGAA
>JABUQX010044514.1:10000-15000 GCA_015478945.1 Trachelipus rathkii
ACTGGAGGCAATAGTAGCAAAGTGGGGTTTACTTGTGCATAAATATATTTTTCAACGTATATATACAAGGAATGCCATTTTGCTAATTTTATTAGTATATACATGAATGCACTTCGCTAATTTACTCACTAGCTGTTTAATATGTTCCTTAAATGATAATTTTTCATCAACTGTTACCCCAAGTATTTTTGCATTTGTCTCTCTTTTCAATACAACCCCTTTTATGTTTATGTTGAAATTATCATCTATAGTTTTATTACTAATAAGAATGTATGACGTTTTTTGTAGATTTAGTGAAAGTTTGTTAGAATCGATCCATGTTGAAATCTTATTTAATGTGTTTGTCGTTTTCTGTGATAGAATGGTGTGATCTTTATCACTTATTAATATTGATATGTCATCAGCGAATGCAACCATAAAAGAATCATGTGAATTAAACATGTCATTGGTATATAAGGTAAATAGCAAAGGGCCTAGTATAGATCCTTGTGGAACACCGCAATTTATTTTCAGTTTATCCGAACATATTTCACCTAATTTAACATACTGAGATCTCTCTCCTAGATATGTTTTAAACCATTGTAGTATATTTCCCTGAATTCCCAGTTTATACATTTTTCTCAGAAGAATATCATGATCTATTGTATCAAAAGCCTTTGTCAGATCCAATGATATAAGCGCAGATGAGTTTTTATGTTCGATATTTTCGTATATTTTTTCAGTCAAACAAACAAGGGCTTCATTTGTAGATCTATTTTTCCTGAAGCCAAATTGAAAGTCATTTATAATATTATTTATATTAAGATATTCAGTTATGCGATTTAATAATAATTTTTCAAATATTTTACTAATAGTATGTGATATTGATATCGGTCTATAATTAATAGGATCGCTTTTGTCCCCTTTTTTATGGGCAGGGATTACACGCGAAACTTTTAAAATTTCTGGGAAAATTCCTGTGTGAATGGAGATGTTAAAGAGGTCTTTTAAAGGGGAGTCAATTTTGTCGGCAATTATCTTGTAAATGTGGTTGGGTATGGTCAAAATATCGCATTTCTTATTTTTAAGGTTGGCAATTACCGCTTTGACTTCTGAAGCCACAATATTTTCAAAGGAAAAGCGAGAACCAAAGTGTCCCATGTAGTTCTCAAATGCGGTTTGGTTTGGAGGCGTGCCTACCACAGTTTGTTTACCAATGTTTACGAAGTGCTTATTGATTTGGTCGGCAATTTCCTTTTGTTCTTTTAATATTTCTCCATTTATTTTTAGTTCGCTAATTTTGCTTGTTTTTGATTTATTTTTGTTGACTAGTTTATTGATCAAGCCCCATGTAGTTTTTGAATCTTCATATACCTCGCTAAATTTATTAGTATAATATTTTCTCTTTGCTTTCTTCAGGACGATTTTTAATTGTTTATCATAATTATTATATAATTGAAAAGGTATGATGTCATTTTTATAATTTCTATATAGTTTATGCTTTTGATTTATAGAGTTAGTTATTCCTCTTGTTATCCACGGATTCCTAATCTTTTTTGGGCCTAATCTTTTGGTTTTTAAGGGGAAAGAATCATTATAGCACGTATTTAATGAATCTATAAGGCGGTTAAATTTTGAATGTACGTCTATCTCCTCATTTTGTATGTATGAATAGTCAATCTCATTTATTTTATTTCTAAAATTTCGCCGGCAATTTTCGTCATCATGCCTGTACTTTATAGTGGTGAGCATTTGAGTTTTATTAATACAGAATTTTACAAGACAGGGATAATGGTCCGATATGTCTGTCTTGATTACAAATGATTTGATATCGGCCTCATTGTTACTCCAAACTTGGTCAATTAAAGTTGGATTTCTGTCTTTAATGTTGTTTGGTCTAGTAGGTACAGTTATGAAATTAATCAAGCCGTTTGAAATCATTACATTTGATAGCGCCGTATTCCCTGCTGAATATCTATTATTACCTAGATCAATGTTGAAATCACCAGCAATTATTATCTTTGTATTACGCAAGTATGTTTGCAATATTAATTCAAGAGAGTTTATGAATTCCTTTCTTGACGCATTTGGTGGTCTGTATAATCCAACTACTATTATATTAAAAGATTTATTCACGATGCGAACAGCCAGTATTTCAATAGTGTCGTCAATTAGTTCAAATTCAACTTTAGGGTTATTACAAATATCATTTTTTATGAAGTGAGATATTCCCCCTCCTCGTTTATTTCTCGGTCTAACAATATGATACCCTTTATAACCTGATAGTGTATGCACATCTTGTTATACTCATTAAGAAAAGTCTCGCTTAGCACGATACAGTCTGGGTTAATATTTTGATAGTCTAAATAATAGATAAATTCATCATAATGTTTTTGAATACTTCTTACATTAATAATAATAATAATAATAATAATAATAATAATAATAATAATAATAATAATAATAATAATAATAATAATAATAATAATAATAAATAATAATAATAAAATAATAATAATAATAATAATAATAATAATAATAATAATAATAATAATAATAATAATAATAATAATTAATAATAAAATTAATAATAATAATAATAATATTGATAAAATCATATTGTATTAATAATATTAATCTTTGATTTTCAGTACATAAATCCCTACTCCTTTTATTCGACAGGCGCTACATTGACGGAGATCAAATAGTCGTTTAATTCGTCTTCATTCTTGGAAAACTTCGCTATTTGCGCTCTTCTTAATATGGAGAACTCCGCTTTTAAAATAACAGGCATATATAATATTCCTATGATCTTTCCTTATTTTCAGAGCGCGTTCCAATAGCTTTTTCTTTCTTGTTTTTAAGAATTCATTGATGAATATATCCTGCTTTTCTCTTATGCACGCTGATATTAACCGACGTTTAGTTTAGTCATCATTAACCTTAAATCAAATTGGTCGTTTATCACTATTTCCTGTTCTTTTTTTACCTAATCGGTACGCCTCAGATATTACATCAGAATTAAGTTTGATTTTCAATTTTTGTTCAAACTATCGAGTAACGGTCTTTTTACAGACTTCCCCCCCATTTGAGACAGGTATCCCAGCCCCGCTTATCACGCATATATTTTTTACGCTTTCTTGTTGTAATATCTTTTGAGACTCCTCTATAGTTTTAATCGTACTTCTTATTTCTGATAATTAAGTATTAGCGCTGGGACTGGTAACCTCACTCATTTCAGATTCAGAGTTGTTTAACTTCCCCTGTAATTCAGCGATCTCATTATTTCTTTGCTGTTTGAAATTGTTAAAAGCATTTTTGATAGTATTCAATTCTTCATTAAATGATGCAATTTCTTCCTTTAGACTATTTATGATCGTAAGTAAATCCAGAGTTGCAGTTTCATTCTCAATGGGATTGTAGTGTTGGGAGAGTGGGGAATTAAGAAGTTCGATTTCTTGACTTTCAGTCAAGCTTTCATCAAAAGAAAGTTGTTCTTCCTCTTCAATCCTATTTACCCTCCCTCTCCCTCTCTCGCTCCCTCTTCCTCTCCCCCTCCCTCGGTTGGTGTTGGTATTGCAGTTGTTGTTGTTGTTGTTGTTGTTGCTGTTTTTTTTGTTTGTTGTTGTTGTTTCTGTTTCCCGTCATTTTTGTTCACGTTTATATTGATTCAATGCACTACAATGACAATATTACTAATATTCTGAATGCTGTATTGAATTTTTATTCACTTAACGTTTTTAGCACTTTTATCTCACCACTTGATACTGTTATTATTAATTTGAGGGGCAATTTTTTCACTCACTCGTTTCTGCACATCTGGCACTCAAGGAGCACTGAGTTAAACACGTCTGCTCTCGACGCCGTCCAAGCATAATTATTATTATTTTTATTATTATTTATTATTATTATTATTTTATTATTATATTATTATTATTATTATTATTATTATTATTATTATTATTATTATTATTATTATTATTATTATTATTATTATTATTATTATTATTATTATTATTATTAATTATTATTATTATTATTATTATTATTACCTCTAATTACACTGGTCAACAATGATTTTGGAACTAAAACGGGAATAGGTGTTCTATGTAGGTATAGTTGTCCTGAATGCGATGATGTAGTCGAAAATGACGTATCACGTCACAATTGTCTGTTATGAGTCATTACTGAGTCATGCTTGAACACGAAAAATCGTGAAAATATATAATGTTCTCGCTGAGAATTTTGTAGTATGCTCGCAGTTACAGAGTTGTTTTTCAGTGTAAAGGTTGTGTCTGTGTGTTGTTAGTCTTTTTTAATATATATATATATATATATATATATATATATATATATATATATATATATATATAATATATATATATATATATATATATATATATATATATTACAGCGCATTAATGTTAATTTAGTTTGTTCAGATATATATTTAAAAAGTATGAGTACCAAACGTGTTTGTATAAATTCTCCGAATGTCTTTTGCTACGTATGTGGAGAATATACTACGAAAAGTCAACGGAAACCAATCACTCAATTGTTTAAAACGGCTTATAAACATTATTTTAAGTGTGCGTTGGGTGACCAGGATAAGCCATGGGCCCCACACATAACATGCATTAGATGTTATGTTAAATTAACCCAGTGGTTAAAAGGTGAAAAAGCGCATTTGCCCTTTGGAGTGCCGATGTATTGGATGGAGCAAAGGAATCATATACAGGATTGCTACTTTTGCTTAGCAAATGTATGTGGCTTCAATTCAAAAACTAAAGCAAACATTGCCTATCCGACAATTAACTCAGCCAGGAGACCAGTCCCCCATAATGATGAGAACCTACCGATTCCTATAGCACCAGCTTCTTGGAAAGAGGTTCCTGACTCAGATGAAGATTTGTTTGACTCTAATGCTGGAGCATCGGGTGCTGCAGATATGCCATATATCCCAGACGAATCAAATGCAACACCACACATGATTACGCAACCGGAACTAAATGATTTAGTAC
>JABUQX010044514.1:27500-40392 GCA_015478945.1 Trachelipus rathkii
ACTCAGGTTCATATAAATAGTAAAAAGAAACATAATTTTGATCTTTTCCGCTTTTATTGTTGTTGACCAAGGGTGTATATAGTTGGTACTTGTGATGCCTCATATATCTCGATCGATTTTTATTATATGTTAGATGGTGTATTTTTTTTGTAAGCAGGAATGCTTTGTTTTGTGATTTGTTATAAAAGTAAATGTAATATTTGTTTTAAAGTAATATGGTGATATAATTTTCGAAGTGTAAATATTGCTGTATTATTTATTGTAATGATTAATGTAATTAAGTTTGTGTTTATCAAAGAAATTGTGAATAAATTATATTTCATATGTGCATAAATATACCGAGGTGTGTCGTCTGTATCTATGCACTTGTAAAGATTTTGCAGTCGATATCATTGCTAGATGTTGCTTGCAGGTAAGCGTTTATTTATCGTAATTAATTTTCCAAAGTTTCGCAGTCAGTATATTTTGACGATAAATATAAAGCATTTATAAGTTCAGTATTTATTTATTAACGTATGGTTAATGTTTGTATACTCAATGTTTGTTTACAACAAAGATTTATTTAATTACTATTAGGCAACTTTCTTGCATTGGAGAAACAGTTGTAGAAAGCATCAGCTGATTTCTTACTATTTGGTCACAGTGACAAATCGACGTATTTTGTAAATTCTAAATTTAAATAATTTTCAAGTAAAAGTTTGAGATTACCTTTCATATCGATCAGTCTATGCATTTTTGTTAATATATTATAATTCATTTATACATATTTTTGCACATCGATATTTATGTATTTTATATATATATAAATATATATGGACAAAGATTTGTGTAAATTTAAGGTCAGAATATTTTGTTGTAAGGTAACAGTTGTTTGTATATATATATTGATGCACATATAAATATACATATTGCATGTATATATATATATATATATATATATATATATATATGGTCGTTAGGGACCGACCGGGGCGGGAATTTTGCCGGGGCCGGGGCCGGGGCCGGGGCTGGTCTAATTTAGCCGGGGCCGGGGCCGGGGCCGGGGCCGGGGCCGGGGTTAGCTAAAATAAGAAATGTAAGTCAAAAACACTGAAAGTCTTAAAACTTAGGATGAAAATTAAATATAATTTCAATTAATTGAAAATTTTAATTATAAAAAAGGAATACATTTAATTAATTTAATTAAATAATTATTTTCGAAATAATTTTTTTGAAAATAATTGATTTTCTAGAAGAATAAGTTGTATTATATATATATATATATATATATATATATATATATATATATATATATATATATATATATATATATATATATATATATATATATATATATATATATATATATATATATATATATATATATATATATATATATATATATAAGGTTGGAAAAAAAAATAGTTTTTTAAAAAAAAAAATATTGTTTTTTAAAAAAACTAAATAAACCCATGTTTTTCGTATCTGGTTTTATGCTATTTTGATGGTTTTAATGTGGTTTTTATTGGTTTTAATAGATTTTAAAGGCAAAAATCACTACTGGAAACTATTATACACATGTGCTAACACATATTTTAAAATTCCTTAATAAATTTTTTTAGATTCTTAAATTTCAAATTTTCTTGATAACTGTAAACTGGTATAAAATTATTATTATTTCCGAGTTTACATAAACTCATAAAGTAAAAAATAAGAGGGTATATTATAATATATAAACTCTATCTGAAAAAAAAGTTATACTTTATTATTTCACCAAAAAAAAAAAAAAAAAAAAAAGAAAACGCATAAAGAAAAGTTTATTCAAATTAACCTATAATGATATACTAATGAATTCTTATTTACCTTTATATTTGAATACTAGGAATATATATATATATATATATATATATATATAATATATATATATATATATATATATATATATATATATATATATATATATATATATATATATAATATATATAATATAATATATATATATATATATATATATATACCGGTATATATATATATGTATATATATATAATATAATAATATATATATATATAATAGAAAAGATGTAAATATATATATATTATAATAATTTAATATAATATATATATATATATATATATATATATATATATATATATATATATATATATATATATATATATATATATTAACTTATATATTACGTATAATAATAATATATAATATATATATATAGTAATATATATATATATATATATATATGTATATATATATATATATAATATAATATATGTTTCTGGAGATTCATCATTAAAAGTCGAAACTGAAATTATCATTAAAAATTTTATACAAAAACTAATTTCCCTACTTTAGCTGTTCCCAACCTATTTCTAATGTTTCTGTGCACAAGTCAAAAAGTTAAAATACCCTTTCAACATTAGCAGTTGATGAAGTTGCTGACAATATACTTATTATTTTATATATGACCTTCTCATCTAATTTTTCTTTGAGAGATCTGTACCAAGATGAAGGAGTCACTGCTGACAACAGAGACTCATCAAATAGGTAACTTTTATGAAATGGAGGAGAATTTGCTCTTAATTTTATTCCATAAATTCCACTGCTTTTGAATACTCATCCTCTGGAAGTACTGTGGTCTGATATCTTGGGTTAAAATATATGCCAATAAGTGAGCTTCTGTTACTGCCTGATGATACCTCCTTTTTATTTTTGTATAAATCTTGTCTGTTGAGTGGTGGATTAAGCTGTTCTAGCTCCATATTCATATTTTTCAAATATAAACATCATCACTTAGTTTACAGTCATTGCCTTCTAGCTTGGTTGATGCTGTGGCCACACACTCCACAAATGAGTTTTATTATAATCTTTTGAAATGTGGCATCGATGGGTAGAAAATGAAATCCTCAAGAGGTCGAAACAAGAATCATGTTTTAAACATATTAAAATATATATATATATATATATATATATATATATATATATATATATATATATATATATATATATATATATATATATATATATATATATATATATATATATATATATATATATATATATTTATATATATATATATATATATATATATATATATATATATATATATATATATATATATATATATATATATATATATATATATATATATATATATATATAAATATATATATATATATATATATATACATATATATATATATATATATATATATATATATATATATATATATATATATATATATATAATATATATAATAATAATATAGTAAATGTAATATATATATATATATATAACTATAACTATAATATATATATATATATATATATATATATATATATATATATATATATATATATATATATATATATATATATATATATATATATATATATATATATATACCATATATATATATATATATTTATATATATATATATATATATATATATATATATATATATATATATAATATATATATATATATATATATATATATATATATATATATATATATATATATATATATATATATATAAATTATTCTCACAATAATATAAAATAAGAAGAAAATTTTTTATTGCCTTTCAGTTACTCTTCGATTGAAAAATTGAGAAAACCATATCAACATGCTAAAGAAAACCATTAATAAATACATTTTTTAAATATTTTATGCATGGTTTTTTATGGTTTAAACCATTGGTTTTTTATGTGGTTTAAACCATGGTTTAAACCAATGGTTTAAAACAAATATTTTAAAACCTCCCCCTCTATATATATATATATATATATATATATATATATATATATATATATATATATATATATATATATTGATATATATATATATATATATATATATATATATATATATATATATATTATACATATATCCAGATATATATATATATATATATATATAAATACATATATTCATATATATATATATATATATATATATATATATATATATATATATATATATATATATATATATATATATATATATATATATATATATATATATATATATATATATATATATATATATATATTTATATATATATATATATATATATATATTTAAGAACTACTTTGTCGTAGTGATATATTTACTTTAGAGAGGAAGCCCTTGGATTCTTTTTTAGTATTATGCTTTACTGTCACTTCATTTTATTACTAAATGTACACAAATTAAAAACATTGTTAAAGACACTTTTTTTTAATGAAATAAATTTTAAAAAGGAAAGCTAATTTTCGTCCCGACACGCGAGACCTCTTCAGGCTAAGGGATTGGATTTCTTTCTTGATCTTCATCAGTTCAAGTGTGTTTCAGTTGGTCTGCTATTTTCTTCATGGTGTTGTTGAAATATTTTTATGTTTTCAGATATTCATTTTGTATAAAATCTATCTTAACTTCACTGGGATGCTTATTGTAGTTGTTACTATTATAAATGCAAAAGGATTCCATGATTTTGCGATGGCTCGTGTGATTGATATTTCTGATCATCTTTATATTGTTGATATTGATAGAGTGGCTTATGTTACGCCTATGACTTGTTAAAAGCTGAATTTATGCTGTCCTTGTGCAGGTCATCTGTATGTTGATTTTTCTTCTTTTGCAAATCTATGGTTTCACCTATATAAGTTTTATTGCAAGTGCTGGGGATGTGATATATACAGCTTTGGGGAGATTTTCTTTTCGTTTTTTGGGGGTTTGAGAATGTTTTTTAATTAAGGTGATGTTATTTGATGGAATGAGGGTAATATTTTTTGGTAATATTTGTTTTAACGAATATAATGGTATTGAGGAATTGGTAAAAAGAAGGTGTTGCTATTTTTCGGGGGAAAGGTGCTATAGTACCTCTTTTTTGCTTTGTTATATGCTTTTGTGATGAAAAACTCAGGATAGTAAAGTGATTTGAAAGTATTGTGGATGTATTTAGTTTCTTGTGCTAGAAGAGGGGGAGAGCATATACGAAAGGCACGGAGAAATAGAGATGACAGAACAGCTAATTTTGTGTTTGGGGAATGATTAGATAGCCAATGTATATAGTTTGGTGCGAATGTTGGTTTTCTATATATAGTAAATTGCAAGTAATTGTTATTTCATGTGATTAAGGTATCGAGGAAGGGGATAGAGTTGTTGGAAGGCATTTCTATCGTATACTGAACTGAAGGATGAATAGTTAATATAGTTTAGGACATCATTAGGGTTGGTGTTGTGAGGGAGGGAGACAAAAATACATCTACATATCTAATCCATAAACTATTGTTTAATAAAGGGTGGGGTAAAATATGATAAAATTCTGTTAGTTCCATATATATGTTACTGAGTATGGGAGACAGTGGGGATCCCATACTCAGACCGAAAGTTTGTTTGTAATATTTGCCATTAAAATGAAAGAAGTTATGTTGTAATGAGAGATAGGCCTTCCCGTTTCATATATTAAAACAGCTCATTAATCTCTCATTACAACATAACTTCTTTCATTTTAATGGCAAATATTACAAACAAACTTTCGGCATTCCCCAAACACAAAATTAGCTGTTCTGTCATCTCTATTTCTCCGTGCTTTTCGTATATGCTCTCCACCTCTTCTAGCACAAGAAACTAAATACATCCACAATACTTTCAAATCCCTTTACTATCCTGAGTTTTTCATCACAAAAGCATTTAACAAAGCAAAAAAGAGGTACTATAGCACCTTTCCCCCGAAAAATAGCAACACCTCCTTTTTACCAATTCCTCAATTACCATTATATTCGTTAAAACAAATATTACAAAAAAATATTACCCTCATTCCATCAAATAACATCACCTTAAAAAACATTCTCAAACCCCCAAAACGAAAAGAAAATCTCCCCAAAGCTGTATATATCACATCCCCTGCAATACTTGCAATAAAACATATATAGGTGAAACCATAGATTTGCAAAGAAGAAAAAATCAAAATACAGATGACCTGCACAAGGACAGCATAAATTCAGCTTTAACAAGTCATAGGCGTAACACAGGCCACTCTATCAATATCAACAATATAAAGATGATCAGAAATATCAATCACACGAACCATCGCAAAATCATGGAATCCTTTGCATTTATAATAGTAACAACTACAATAAGCATCCCGATGAAGTTAAGATAGATTTTATACAAAATGAATATCTGAAAACATCAAAATATTTCAACAACACCATGAAGAAAATAGCAGACCAACTGAAACACACTTGAACTGATGAAGATCAAAAAAGAAATCCAGTCCCTTAGCCTGAAGAGGTCTCGCGTGTCGGGACGAAAATTAGCTTTCCTTTTTAAAATTTATTTCATTAAAAAAAGTGTCTTTAACAATATTTTTAATTTGTGTACATTTAGTAATAAAATGAAGTGACAGTAAAGCATAACACTAAAAAAGAATCCAAGGGCTTCCTCTCTAAAGTATATATATATATATATATATATATATATATATATATATATATATATATATATATATATATATATATATATATATATATATATATATATATATATATATATATATATATATATATATATATATATATATATATATATATATATATATATATATATATATTAATTCAATTAAATAAATAATTTTGAAAAGAGATTTCGGAAAATATTTGATTTTCTTGAAGATATTTACTTTAAATAAATAAATATATTAATATTTTAACAATTATATTTATTTCCTTTTCCGAATTCGTTTGATATATCAAATTTCGAATATTTTTATGTTAAAAACTCGGAAAAATTATAATTTGGTCTCAATTTTAGTTTGAAATCATAGTAAATACCAAAAAAAAATTGATTATATTTAGGTATGTTTATATATTTTGCATCAATTTATAACAAAGGAATAATGGAATTAAAATATATTTTTTTTATTTTGTTTGATTTAACCCTCTATTATTTAGTGTAAATTTACAGTTAACCCCGGTAGGAAACCCCGGTTTTTCCTGATTTTTGGCCGGGTATGATGTAACAGTTGTTTGTATATATATATTGATGCACATATAAATATACATATTGCATGTCGATATATAATGGTCGTTGATTTATATTGCAAGAATTATTTTAAAGCATAAAATAATATTAATATTTGGTACTGTAGTGTTACCCATGCGGTGCGCATGTAAGTGGATATCTACGGACATCTAATTATATGTTCATGGATGTGTAAGACTTTATTCTGTATAAAAGCAGTACATATTTAGTTTTTATTAAAGTATTTTTAAAGTTATCCCAGTGGTTTTCTTGTGTGTTTCCAAAGGTAGTTTGCTTTCTTATTTATTTAAATATTCAGATAACTATTATTTTAGGTCTCAAAGACACTGATTTCATGATCAAAACATTGATCATAATAACAGGTAAATTCACTGATAACGAGTATTATTGACTGGCCGGTTCTCATATAAAAACAAAGAACCCGTTCGACCGTTGTTTCACTTGAAGGACCTTCAGGGAGATACGTTGGTGAGTTTTGAGTATAGAATTGCATGGCAATATTGCACAGGCCGATAACTCATTCGACAGGAGGTCTGGATACTGATACGATAGAGGCTCGAGAATCTTAGAAAGTATTGGTTGGTTGTATTGTCACGGGGGCCTGGCCAAGGAATTGTTTATCTGCTAGAAGAGTGAGTTTATGACATTACAATTTATTATCTTTTCAACCACCCCATTACATTTAAATTGGGCGTTCCTGTCTCGGGATTTTATTTTATAACCACCCAGTCATTATTCGTTATCATTGAATTGCTTGTTGTGAATTTATTTTGCCATTTTTGCTGAATATTAGAGCACAGTGTTATTCATTTGTAATTGTTTTGCTAAAACCTGTGCTAGAGATATTGTTTAAATATTGTCATCAATATTAACATCTGGGATATATGTTGATATTGAGTTTTAACTGTCAATATAGTCCATTGTACTATTCATTTTGTTGAAGTTGCACATATATGATTTTATGCGTATTGGTGAAATAGTACTTTGCTATTGCAACAATACTCATTGTTTGGAAACAATTAAACACTGGAATAATTTTAATACTTTATATTTTATGCTTTTATAAATATATATATATATATTAAAATATATATATATATATATATATATATATATATATATATATATATATATATATATATATATATATATATATATATATATATATATATATATATATATATATATATATATAACAATAATAATATATATATATATATATATATATATATATATTTATTATTATTGTTTAGATAGGGATAAGGAATTTACAAAGTTAAAGATTAAACGAAAATTGTAATTGGAATTCCGATTTTATACTTTTGAGTTTAGGGTCAGAAAATACTATTTTCCACAAGCTTTTAGTAAAATTTTTTATGAATTTTTAAAACGTGTTTATATATATATATATATATATATATATATATATATATATATATATATGCTATATATATATATATATATATATATATATATATATATATATATATGCTATATATATATATATATATATATATCTTGATTTTATTGTAAGAAATTTGTTTCCTACGTGTATCAGTGGGGCAAAATTTCAGAAATTTTTATGGCTATGATTGTAGATTCGTGCGCTAAGAAGTGACTTTGTTAACAAACAGTATATTTTATAATTGGTTTTGAGTAAAACTATTATAACAATGGCTTCCAATACTGAATTTGTAGAGTTGTGTAAGTCATTGGGTTTATCGGGTAAGGAACTTGCTGCTGCATTAAAAGATAGGATGGCGCAAGAAACTGCGCGCGAGCAACAGAAGATAACTGCTGATTTGGAGGAAAAGAAATTAGCTGCTGCTTTGGAGGAAAAGAAATTAGCTGCTGCTTTGGAGGAGAAAAAGTTAGCGCCTGAAGCTGAAGTTGAAAAAGCTAAGGTCGAAGCTGAAGCTCAAAGAGTCAAATTTGAGGCAGAAAAAGATGCAAGAGAAGCAGAGGAGAGAATGCTGCAAATGAAGTTAGATGCTGACGATAGACAGCGTCAACACGATGCAACAATAGCTTCCCAAAGCACTCAAAGCAGCCATAGCACTTCCTATGTTAATAAATACCCGAAGTTAAAGCTTCCATTCTTTGATGAGAAACTAAATGATATAGAGGAGTACTTGCTAATGTTCGAAAAACAAGCGGAGGCAAATGACATCCCTAAGGAAAAGCAAGCGTTAGTTTTAGGGTCATTCCTTACGAGTAAGGCGGTTAAAGTATTCAACAATTTGTCTGTTGAAGAGCTAAAGAATTATGATAGCCTAAAAAGAGCTCTGTTAACAAGGTACGGTCTCACAGAAAGTGGGTACGGCGCCAAATACAAGAATATGAGTCCTACGGAGGATGATAACCCTAGGGTGTACCTACAGAAAATTATTGAAGCTCTGAGGAAGTGGATTACCGCAGCAAACGTAACGATGACACCAGACGATCTTATTGAGTTTTTCTCAGTCGACAAGTATTTAAATACTGTCCCGAAAGAACTTGCTACATACCTGAGGGAAACAAAGAAGAAGATACCGGAGGAGATTATAGTCAGTTCAGAGGGTTACATGGAAGCTCATCATTTGAAATTCGTAACAAATAGTCACGCACGGAATCATAATCACGCGGATAAAAGCAATCACAACAGTAATAATAATTTTAGATCGAGAGGCAGTGGTTACTTTACGAGTAGTAATCATAAAAGCAATGACCAACGTACATCGAGGCCAACAAACAGTGAAGGTAAGATCAATAGCGGAAACAGCGACAGACAGAACCATCGTCGCAGTAGCAGTGAGCCCAGGGCGGTGATCACGTGCTACAAGTGTCAGAGGAGTGGGCATCTCGCTAGAGATTGTAGAGCCCCTCCATATTTCAACTATAGTGGTAGAGGACAGAATGGTTCCAGTAAACAAAAGGGTGATGAAGAGAACGACGCCGCATTTGGACTCGCAGTAGACGGAGGAACCCCGTGTCGAATGCCTGTAGCTTATGGGACGGTGAACGGATGCCGTGCCAAGGCACTCCGTGATTCTGGTTGTAGTCATGTGATCGTACGAAAGGAGTACGTACCTAAGAAGTGTTATGTTGGTGACAACGTAACGTTGAGATTGATGAACGGAACGGTGATAGAGGCTCCACTCGCGACGATTAACGTGGACACCCCTTACTTTGTGGGTAGGACGACCGCAGCAGTACTGCCGGGAGTCGCTTATGATTTAGTCATTGGGAATGTCAAAGGTGCATTACCCCCGTTCCAGCCGAACCTCGCGTGGGAGTCGACTGTGTGTCGAGGTCCTCATATTGGGAAGGACGAGCATAACCATAGAAGTTTGCTATTCCCCATCGCCGAGAGTGCTGAGGAAAGTTCTCAAGAAGAACCTACAGAGACTAATCATAATTTTGGAATGGCGAGTTCGGAGACAGAAGAGATTTTTAGAGAGAAACCGTCAACGTCACAATCTCTGGACATCATCAAGAAAGATGTCGGACCAACCAGTGAGCCATCATTGTGTGTGATGACAGAGTCCCAAGGTTCATCTAAGGATGAAGAGGTTACAGAAGAAGAGATAGTTATAGTCCTTGCAAAACCACTGAAAAACGTTGAAGAAGGTACGGAAGTACCGGATGTCCAGGTGACATCGATTGAAGGGAGTACACATTGGAAGAATCAGTCTGTACTGTAATAGATGGTGAGTCACAGAGAGGTGACATAGCACCTCACACACAAGGTTCCAGGGGAGAAGAGATGATAGCCGTGAGTGAAGAGAAAGTAGCTCATGATGGAGAGGTGATGGAACTCACAGGCGATCGTGAAACTTTCAGGGAGAAGCGGAAAGATGGTGATAATATACCCATCATAGAAGAGCCTTGTCAACAGTGATTAGATTGCCGGATCTGTAAGAACGATCGCGCCACCATCATCTGAAGAACAGCATGTTTGGACGGTAGATGACACCGCCATGCATTACCCAGAGGTAACACCTCTAAGAAATATAACCCTCCAGGAGGTTATAAAAGAATGCGGAGAAATTAACATTGAAAAGAAAAGGATGATGTCTTTAAGAGAGGAAGAAAAAGATGAGAGTACAAAGAAAATTTGCAGTGGAGTGTCTGAACGCAGTAGAAGTTTTACGAGGTGTCCTCAACAGTATTGTTGGGCTGATAAGAATTTTGTGCGTTTGTGGACAGAATACGGGAATGAGAAAAGGACACAGTTCATAGAACTGGTAAAGAGAATGGTAGAAGCATTGTGCCAGAAAATTTTAGTAAAGGGAGAGATGATGAAGCGCAGAGATTGCCATGGAAAGTTGGTACAGACGCTTAATGGAGATAAGTGGCACAATGTAAGGTCTGAAAATACATACGTTAGAGAAGACATCGACATCTTGGAAATTGTAAGGGTAAAGAAGGAAGATGCATGTGGAGAGAGTGAAGAAAGCAAGAGACGGTGTAAAACCGATTATGGAAGTAAGAAGTATAATGTTGAAGAAATGTATTCCGCGGATAGTTCCTCAAAGAAGCTATCATCCGTCAAGTGGATGAGGAGGACTATCAAGAAGAACGAAAGATGTCTGAAGAGACATGAAGAAATGAAGGAGTGGATAAGATTATGGTCGGATTTGGTAATAAAAGGAGGTGACGAAGGAGGTAGAGAATGGAGGCCGAGAAGAAAAGGTGCTGAAGCAACACCGATGGGTGCAAGTAAGAGAGAGATGCCTGCGGTCAGAATTATGATAGGGATAATGGACGTGCGTAATGAAGCCGATTATTTTGTGGAAGATAGGTCCAAATACCCTCAGACCCGGCATGAGCACTTGACCATTCTTTGGAACACACTCAGATGATTCATCGTAAGAAGATCTTACCATCCTACTGACAATGTAAAATGGAAGTCTGTATATCAGCATGCGTTTGAAAAACTAAACCACATTAGTGGGCGAGATAACGTCATAGCTGACTATTTAAGTAGATCGTATGCCGATGAGACATTGGATTCGTCTTCAGAAGCCACTACAGAAGAAGGAGCGCTGCGAAAATGAAACCAATGTTATATCATCATGTATATAAAGCAAAGTTGTACCAATTTGCTTCATGTTGGGTGGGCCAAAGATGTAACGTAGTGTACATGAAGTGTATAAATTGATTTTCATTTATTTGTTTTAGAGTAAAGGTCCCATATTGCTATTGCAATGTTGTTTATTTTTTTTCTATATACCTCATGTATACCGCGAGGCCCGGTCAAACTGTTGTATATATGTTTATATATAAGGAGAACCAACAACCAATGAGAACTCGTTTTTTAAGCCTTACTCTTAAAATCTGATTTGTCATTGGTCGTTGTTATCGATGCTTTATTAGTATTATTATTGTTATTATTATTATTATTATTATTATTATTATTATTATTATTATTATTATTATTATTATTATTATTATTATTATTATTATTATTATTATTATTATTATTATTATTATTATTATTATTATTATTATTATTATTATTATTATTATTATTATTATTATTATTATTATTAATATTTTTAAAGCAATTGCGAAAGGAAACTGCGTGTTATTATATATATATATATATATATATATATATATATATATATATATATATATATATATATATATATATATATATATATATATATATATATATATATATATATATATATATTGTTTTATATATATATAAATAAATATTAGAATAATTTTATTTCTTAAAATTAAATAAATGCATATTTGTTAAAAAGTGTGGAAGCGCATAAACTCCGACTGTCGTTAGTCTTTTTATTCAGAATGGGATGAGAGATTGTTATTTCTTGAGAAATAGTGTAATATCACAAGAAATACCAACCACGCCTCT
>JABUQX010044515.1:0-20000 GCA_015478945.1 Trachelipus rathkii
GAGAGAGTATCTCACAGAAAGGGATTGTATTTTACTTTCATTTGAATATCTTATTACTTATGTTGAAATAAAACATCATTTCAAATGGAATTCTAAATTACCATCCTCTAAATAGGGTGCTGCTCACAAAAGAAGCACCAATCAGCGGTGCAACACTAATATATATATTATATATATATATATATATATTAATAATATAATTAATTATTATTATATATATAATATATAAGATATATATATATATATATAATATATATATTGTATATATATATATATATAATAAAGATATTATATAGATATATACATGGGCTCGCAAGCTTCCAACCTATGGGGGCAAGCTTAAAATTAGCTTATATATTAAATAAATATATAAATATATCAGACATATATATATATTATTATAATATATATAATATAGTTATATATATAATATATATATATATATATATATATATATAATAAAGAAAATAAAACTAGAACTATTGAAATCATATTAATATATATATATTTTACAAAAAAATTATTTTCTTAAAAACATAGAATATCTAATACAATATGCAATGAAG
Organism: Trachelipus rathkii; assembly: GCA_015478945.1. Taxonomy (NCBI): domain Eukaryota; kingdom Metazoa; phylum Arthropoda; class Malacostraca; order Isopoda; family Trachelipodidae; genus Trachelipus; species Trachelipus rathkii. The sequence continues at coordinate 567 of JABUQX010044515.1, forward strand.
GAAAATTCACAATATAGAGCAGTTTGCAAAATTGATATTATTAAAAAGTATTTTCTTGGGTTTCACGCAAGTTATCAACTACTGTGAATTAAAATTATATCCCCAAATAAATAAAATGGGTCCAAAAAAACGTCAAATTTTTTGTGTACACTCATCATAGCCAGTCCGTTATAACCGTCTTATTCCACAGTCTTCGCAGCCAAGTCTCAAATCCGCGCAGAGTATTGAAAGAGTGTGTCTATCTGACTGGGGCATGGCTTGGCGAGTAGTATCATTAAAGCCTTTTTCGTCGACGGAAAGAAAGTTCAGTCTCCTTTAAGATTAGACAACAAGATCTTTTAGTCTTCACTACTCAGTTTCTTGTCCTCCAAATTTTTTGTACGCAAGTTCTAGCTCTTCTCTAGCCTTTAAGTGGTAAAAGTATAAAATGAAGACGTCTTTTCCTTTAACTCATCGATTGTTTGAGTCGCATTGAAAGGATGTAGATAGTCAATGCATTAAGCAGGTTCTATTTAGTAGAAAACGTAATTCCAAAGAGAGTAATAGAATTCAACATACGGAGTTATTAAGGATCTCTCCAGAACTCCGTGGCGATTTGTTACTGATGTGCTGCGTGCTGCTACCTACACAAATTCCGTGTGAATTTCATGATAGTCCCAAGTTGCTCGTATTTGATACACTAATACACTATCGGTGATTTCTTCATCTTCGATGCTACTAACCATTTCCAACAATTTTAAATGGTGCTGCGAGGTTTTGACATATCCAAGGTCTTGATTGGAGAGCATTTACAACGTTCTAACCATTTTTTTCAGAGTACTTCACGATCAATATCATACCAGATGAAGACGACTTCATGCCGCTAATGCAACTGAAAAAGCGCCTTTCTTGTGACGGCTATTCTTCATGAAAGATTTCCTAAGCTTGCATCATTCGCACAAATGCTCCTAACACTCTGATGCACTTTGTGTGTTAGACGATTCTGTCTGGCACGGCTTGGGAAATGTTGGTCATAATTTTCTTCTCAAGACGACTCTCGAAGAAACGTAATAATGTCCTTTATATAGTTCCTCAGTATTGCGGATTTCTGGTATTGTGTTCATAATTTTAAAGTTACAAATTATGTTGTGTTAAGAGCAATGCAAGAACAATGTTTTTTTATACTTTCCGCAACTAATTCTTGACACCTTGTCGTTCCAGTACATGTAGAAACGCACGTAAACCAAGCCACCAAATCTTCGGATGCAGTTTCCTTCTGTCGTGAACAAAATCGTCAATCGGCTTTCGCAAGGTTTAATTGCGTCAGCGCTTTTCAGTTCTACAAAGCCAAATAAATTCCTCTTTGACTTCATCGGACTCTTTGTCGAACTAGCGCACCCTATGAGATATATTCTTTCATAAATATCAGGGTTCATCTTGCTATAACCTATACGCCCACACTTTCCTTTGCACTATTAACGATGCTTCTTATAATGTAGTACCACAAGAGACATGATGTCATTCTGAATCTGAACTGATGGTATGTGGCATTTTTTCTTCCCCTTTTCAAATGTTTTCAATGACTGATCTCCGGCACTCTTCGTAAGCGGCACAAATCTTGCAAACACTCTCATTGTGAGCTTACCCCGAAAGCGGTAAATCGCGCGTACCTCAAAATGTCACACATGAAATTATGGAGGTAAAATATTTTTTTTTTCTTCTAGATTCTTAGATGCGTTAATTTGATTCTACCGGCACTCCTGTAGAACAACTGCAGCTTCGACGCAAGTTTTATGCACTCTGTGTTTGTAGTTTCTTACAAACCACATAAACATCTTTATATTTAAAAGTCTTATTATTAAAGAGCCTAGGACCCTCTGACCGAACTTTAATTGGTGGACATAAAATAAAAAACTTGCAAAATGCTCCTTTAGGTCGCGCTGGAGTGTATGTAAGCCAAGTTGAATAGTCCTCCAACATTCATAATTGAACTTTCCTCTCTAAGTGTACATATTCCAAAAAATATAGTTTTTAGTCAATCCAACACCTCTTTCAGGTAACTGTTTCTTTCTCAGTCGAAATCAAAGATGAATGTCCAACGTATCTACCAAAGTCATTTTCGTGACTGTCATTACTGAAACTCTAGCCCCGAAATTCTGACCCATATCTTGACTCGTCGAGGTACTGGCCTGGTGTGGGTTCTTCATCAGCCGAAATATCGAAAGTAGAGGGATTCGCCTTTGTCGTCTTAGTTGTCTATTGGTATCTTTCGTTTTTTCACCCTACCCATTTCCATTTTTTAGTCTTCCTTTTCAATCTATCGTCAAAAACATATAATATATATATATAATATATATAGCTATATAATATAAATATATATTATATATATATATATAGTATATATATATATATATATATACTATAGTAATAATATAATACTATATATATATATATCTATAATATAATAATAATATATTACAAGGGGAATATTTTTTATCATACTTGGGGTCCGGCCCCACCAGTAATTCTTTAAAACAAATAAATTTCTAATTAAAAAAATAAATATAAGAGAATTTTCATTTTTAATTCGATTCTTCAAGCAAAATTTATTTGTTGCATATAAAATTAATTTCTCGAAAATACACTTTCGATTTTTACAGCTTAGGCACTTCGGCCACGAAATTGCCTGAGAATATATAAATAGCGTATGTCAACATAAGGTACGCACGCACGTCTTTGTACGTTAGACCTCATTCATTCAAGTTTATGAAAGCTAGGGCCAGGATAACGTGCCACTGGCATATTAATTGCATTATGCATTATATTCTTTAAAACACATGATTTGGTAAATAATTATAGTATGATTATATAGTATATTTATATAAGTATATATATAATATATATATATATATTAATAATATATATTATTTAAATATATTATAATATAAATTATATATATATAATTTATATAGTAGAAATATATATATAAAGTAGTATATATATATATAAATATACTATAAATATATATATGATATATAATATATATATTATAATATATATAATATATAAATATATATATATATATATTATAGTATATTGATATCAATAGATATATATATATATATTTTATATACTATAAATATATGCTATATATATTATACTATATAATATATATCATATATAAATATATATAATTATCATATAATATTATATTATATATGATTAATTATTATATATATATATAATATATATAATATATAAGTAATATCATATATATATATATATATATATAATATATAAATAGCTTAAACTTAAACTTAAACAAAACGCGTGTGTGCGTACATTTGTAATAATAAAGTCCGGGCCATATTTCGCTGGCCCAGAAGCTTTTCTATTATATGTTTTAGTTTTATCTGGTTGTCGTATCGTGCAAGTCTGTAATAATCCCTTTTTGGATGTTTGTGAATTCTAGTCTTGCAAAATTTATACTGATAACTGGATTACTGAGTTTACTGATATTTGGTAGTGCTGAAATCTGTTAAAAAAGGTAATTTTCGTTGAAATTTAATGAGATGAGAAGCTATTTATGGTAATTCATTGCATTCATTGTCAGTTTTAATATAGTGTATCCCCCAAAATCCTATCACAAGTACATATTAATATTTTGTGATAGGATTATCAATTAAAAAAAATGATTATTAATTAAAAAAAAGAACTTAAAGTAACTACCGCAAAGCGAGGTCGGATTTGAAAAATTTCTTCACAGGGAAAATCTATGAAGCCTAAATAGTCCCTTTAATTTTGAGATATGTTGTTTTTTTTTTTTTAAGGGAACGATGGTCCGATTTTGAAAATTTTTTCAACAGGAGGCATCTATGAGGACTAAATAATTTTATGTTCCAAAACATGAATAGAGTAGATAATATTTAATAAAAAGCATTTAAAAGAAAAATGAAGAAAAATAGAAGTTAAAAGACTTTGGACCGTATCAGCCTAGAGATTTCACATTAATTAGAAAGATGGAAAGAAGAATAGAACATTTTGTAAATCTTGTTTGAGAAAAGTAAATGGCTTACTGTAAGTTGATAGACAAAAATGCTTTATTTCGTTGTACTGATCTGCTAATTGGAAGTAAAATGTATTTGCACGAAACAGTTGCAATGAATTAAAACATTCTCAGAGAAAATTCACAAGCATGAAAGAAGCCAACTCACTTAAATAATTGTATTCAGTATTCCCAAACTTGGGAAAGTAAATATTTTATCATCAATTGATAGTGGCCATCGAATCAGTATTTAAAGCATAATGAGATAGTAGACCAAAATAGACATAATTTATCTTAGAATTATAGATTTATAAAAATTTTTCGGATCACGAATACCTTTGAGAGTGACGATGAAACATCCACAATCTATAACCGGGATTAATTGTTAGACATGGTTTATTACCTATCAGTTTTGAATGTCTTAGAAGAGCACTTGACAAATCTCTAAGTGCAATATACTCAAAAACTATATCAAAATGACCCTTCTTAGACGTAATGTAAATATCCCAATGGTTTATTCGACGAAATAAATCAGAAATTAATGATGTCAGATTGTGTAACATACAACAAGATGACGACCGATACACTTGCCTTCACAGTTTGTGAGATTATTTGTGGCGCTAATTCTAGAAATTCTCACTGTTCGAAAGATTTTTTAAGTTTTGTTAATATCATAGATAGAACAGCTTACCGACAAGGGCTGTTCTGAAGAAGAATTAATGGAGACTTAACCAATCAAGTTTAATTGTCACAAGCTATACGGGCAGCGTTATGAGCGGGTGCCCACAACGGTGTAACAAGTGCAATGAAAGAGTACTACCTTACCCCATTATGTTCCTATTGTTTCTGCAATCAAATTAATTAATTTTGACAAGTTTCGTCGTCATCAAAAATAGGATAAAAATACTTAATAGTACTATCTGAGGGATTTGTGCGTTTCTCACGAATTCACCTTAAACGTAACGATTATGCTCAAAAAGTTTCGTAATGTTCACATCCAAAGATTGTCAAACCTGATGAATTTTCATCTTAAAACGTAAAATTCGCATAAAAGCAAAACAAAGAAACAACTGTTTGAATGTTTTAAAAGGATTCAGAATGAAGACTGTTGGACGATAAAAGCATTCGTGAATCAGTAGGCTTTGAAAGATTATTGGAAGACTACGAGTAATTCTTTTTGTCTTTTTTTTATAAACTTAATACATACAGATACTTTTACAACGTTTTACAGTCCCAATAAAATCAAATAATATACAGTTTGAGATCTTTGAAACATTGGAATCTGTCAATTACTACAATACGGCCACATATAGCAAATTTCTTATCAGGGGATGATTGGTAAAGTTTTATAAGTCCATTAAAAAGACTATAAAAATGCAGTGTAGTAACTGATAACTTAAAAAACGATGCGACAAAGGCTGTAACAAATACTACAGACAATAAAGAAAGATAAAAATTTGTAGTGTTTCCGCTCATTATATTTGTCGACCGCGAAGCAATATTAATCTCATAACAGTTTTTCCATCGATCACATTCAACATTCAATATTATTGTCATCTGAATATTTCACCGATCTGTTATGTTGATAATAACAACCTTTAGTCCATCACAAATGTAATGGGCTTGTATAAATTTTTGGACGAAAATGGTTTATGCGATGCTTTTTCAGAGGCCGCAAAAATTAATGAAATGTTTATGACGCCTGTCGACTGCCATTCGAACTAGTTCAGTAGTTAAAAGCGCATAAAACCCTCTTAGAACATAAACTCACAAGAATAGAGTAAATCCACTTTGCAGTGCTACAATACAAAAAGACTTATAGAGAGATCCTCAATTCAACACAAAAGTGAATTGAAAAAATTTGCAAATAAAAGACAGAAAGGGCACTATTATACAAATAAACCAATTTAAAGTAGTTTTTTTAAAATCGTTTATTAAAGTAATATTTTTATTAAATAGAAGTAGATCTAGCCTATATATATATTATATATTTATATATAATATATAAAATAGTATATATAATAATATATATATCTAATATATATATATATATATATATATATATATATATAAATATATATAATTATATATAAGATTAATAATATAATATATAATATATATATATAGTATAATAAATAATAATATATAATTATATACAATATAATTATATATATATATAATATAATAATATATATAGTATAATATAATATAATATATATATTTTACATATATTATATATATAGATAATATTATTATATATATATATAATATATAATATATATATATATATATATATATATAAATATAATATATATATATACTATATATATAATATACAATATATATATTATAAATAACTATATATAATATATTACTAATATATTATATATATAATATATGATATCATATAATATTATAAATATACTAGTATATTATATATTATATATAATTATACAATATATACTTATATAAATATAAAATATAAGTATAATATTATATATATATATAATTAATATAGATGCATATAAACTGCTAGATATATATATTAGAATGTATATATATTTATATATATATAAAAACAGACCTGGCCCCACCATTTTATTCTCATCCAATATAATGAATATATAAATATATAAATATATATATATATAGTATATATATATATATATAGTCATATTAATATATATATATATATATATATATATATAATATATATATTGATATATATATATTATTCGATATTATATATATATATATTATCTATATATATTATATATATTATAAAATATATAGAATATAACTATATATATATATATTAATATAATATATATAGTATATATATATATTACTATATAATATAATATATATATTAATAATAATACTAATATATATAGATAGAATAGATTAAATAGAATAGATAGAATAGATAGATAGTATAGATAGATAAAATAAATTAAGATAGATAGATAGATAGACTAGATTAGATAATAGATAAAGGTATAAAATAAAGATCGATGACATATATGGTCATGAAAAATGTCTCTCAAACAAAAGTTTTCGATTTTTCTGCAACGCAAATATAAATAAAGAATTGATTATATCACATTAATGCAAACGATATTTTTAGAGTTGGAAGCAAAGAAACTTCAATTTTCAAACCGAGTTTTTAGTTAAAATTTACATTTCATTTTGAAAGGATAAAGCAACATAGCCTTGACAAATATCTAATTGAAAACATGAAATAACTTAATGTTAATTTAAAATTATTTAAGCAATTTTGATTCCGTGAAATATTAAGCAAGAAAAAATATTTTTCAATTTGTTGCTCTTTCATGCAAACATTATCTAAAGTAAATTATAAGTATTTTTCACAAGTTCACATCTTATAAAAAAAAATTAAACTCCACTCTACAGAGTTTAGAATACATTATCATATATTAATATATATTATATTATTAATTAGTATTATTAATAAATAATATATTTTTATAATATTATTATCATATATTAATTATAATTTTATATTTTTAGACATTATATATATTATTATTATTTATATTACTTATTATCATTATTATTCCTTATTATTCTATTATTATATTATATTATTATTATTATTATGCTTTATTATTATTATTATTCTCTTTAGTATTTTATAGCATAATAATTATTATATTCATTATTGATTATATTAAATATTATTATTATTATTATTATTTTTATATATTTAATTATTATTTATTATTATTATATTATATTCTATTATTATAATTATTATTTTTATTTATGATGATTAGCTTACAAATTCATTATTATTATTATTATGATTATTCATGATTATTAATTATTATATCTATTATTATTATTATTATAATTATTAATTATTATTATATTATAATATTATTAATTATTTATTATTATTAAAGTTAAGAAATTTATAAAAAATAAACATATTGTATAAATAAACATCTTCGGGTTTTGTTCAGAATCACTGTGTTATAAAAGAGGGAAATTTTTTTTTTCATATGAGTTAAATAATTTTTTTTGAAAAATGACATAGCAATATTTTTCATTCTAACTCAACTTTATGTTAGATTGAAAAAATATCATAAATATTGAGTGACAGATATGTGCACTCCATCAAAATTTAATTAGACAAAAATATAATATAAAATTTCAATATAAAATTATTCATTACCTAAGCTTAACAAATATCCGAACTTATTAAACTTTTTGTAATCATTTTCAGTTATTTTGAGTTTTATAGAAAATTAATTTTATTATATAATTATATATATCACGGTGCCGAGTCGTAGTCGTGCAATTTTTCAGGAGTCGGAGTCGGAGTTCGAGTCGAGTCGGAATTGAACAAATTCCTGTGTGATGACGTCGGATCGGAAGTAGAGTCGAAAATTTATAGAACTATATTATATTTATTCTTATATATTATTCATTATTTTTATTATTATTTATTTATTATTATTAATTAATTATTATTATGATATTATTATTAATATATATTAATAAAAACGTGATTGACTATTTTTAGGAAAGGTAAGTTTCATTTTGTTTCTTGCAATTTAATATATATTATAGATATATATCTATATATATTTATATCTATATATAATATAGATATAAATATATTATATATATATATATATTATATATAAATATATAATAATGATATCTTGATATAATATTATAATAATAATATATATAATATAGCAATTCCATTATAACTTTGTAAAAAGTTTAACTTATGTTCTCGTATTATGCTAAGATTGGCGCGAGCAAAATTTTAGCATAAGTCGAAATGAAATAATATAAAACCCATCCTTTGAATTGTCCATCAGAATAAAATTAAACACAATAAGAAAATCAGAAGAAAAAATAACTCAAGACTACTCTCTCAGAAATCCTCTCGCAAAGAGAGGTAAATTTTTCAAAGGAACGCTGCGACCCTGAATTGATACAAATTCGCTAAAACGCAAGAGTCAGAGCAAGGGTCGGAAAACCGCGCTGAAGGTGTGTACTACATTCGCTGCGAAAGAGAGAGATATCAACAGAAGGGACTTTTGGTTACGTTACTTTCATTGAATACTTTATTACTTATGTTGATAAAAACATCATTTCAAATAGGATTCTAAATTACCATCCTCTTATATAGGTGCTTGCCACAAAAGAAGCACCAATCTAGCAAGTACGACCCTATATATTATTATATATAAAATAATTACATTAATAGTAATAATATTTATATATTAATATAATAAATATAGTATAATATAATATATATATAAATATATATAGTAAAATATATATATTAGTATATATATACATGTACATGGCGTCGCCAGCTTCCACCTAGGGGGCAGCTAAAATTTTACGAGCTTATACTATAAATATATATAGTATATTATTAAGATATATATTATTATATATATATATATATTATATTATATATAATATATATTATATATAATATATAAATATATAATATATAATATATATATATATATATACGGTAATTATAATAATAATATATATACGTATATATATATTATAATAGTATATCATATATATTATAGTATATATTATTTATTATATATAATTATAAATATATATATATATATATATATATAATATTATATATAATATAATATATATACTTATAATATAAAAGAAGACATAAAACTAAAACATTTGTATGGAATAATTAATATTAATATTTAAAAAAAATTATTTATTAAACAATAGAATATCAAAATACAATGCATGAGAAAAGCTACAATATAAGCAGTTCAAAAATTGAATATTATAAAAAGTAATATTCTTGGTCAACGCAAAATTAATAACTACTGTTGAATAAAATAATCATATATTGTCAACACAAATTTGTGACACATCATTCATAGCCAGTCCGTTATAACCTGTCGTATTCCACAGTACTTCGCCTCACTATGAGCAAAGTTAAAACCAATGTTTCCGAATTCCAAGCACTTTCGGGGGAATAAGGGAGTAAAAACAACATTAGAATTAATGCCTGGTATATTTATTAATTTTTCATAGAGCAATCTTAAATTCTTCAGTCTTTCAGTTTGTGCTGTAAATGAGAAAGAATCAATATGATATAGAGCAATTGGGTAGTTACATTTTCTATTGAAGCATTCTGGCATTTGGAATTGGCAAGCTATTAGTGTTATGTCAGGAACAATAACAAATAAATAAGAACGCTCTGAAGACAAGTGAGAAATATACTCTTCCACTTGCGACAAATTTACAGGAAACATTATATCCCAAAAAGAATAGAACTTAAATCCTGGCACATTCTTCAAATATTTATTTACATGATCATTTGCAATAATTACTATATAAGGATAATTATTCCTGCATTTCTGCTTTGTATTAGTGGAATTCTGATTTGACATGGCGTCTGTAAATTTCTCATTACTCTTCTTATTACTACCATTGGCTGAAACTGTTTGTGAAACTTTATCACAATTATATGATTTAATATTTTCACTCATTTTGCTATCAACATTTGTGGTTGAAGAAAATTGAGGGCTAATTTTGGCACAAATATGGTCAGGTTGGTCAGAATTAAATTGCTCACCCACTTTTGTAATATTTGCATTCTCAAGACTTAATTCTTTACTTACTTTATTATGAGAAAGTGAAGCTACATCCCTTCTATTTGTGTTTATTTCCAAATCATTATTAGCAACTTGTAGGGACTCTTTTGGAACATCTAATATAGAAACATCAGAACCTTCTGACGATGTGTGAAATACAGAGTGATTTTCTTTAAAGCTCACTTTTTCTTTCGGGGATACCTCTACATTAATAGTGTCAACTTGTAGAGGCTGATCAGACACCTCTAAAGTGGAAACAACAGACCCATCTGGTACTGTATGAGATACTAGATTCTCCTCTGTTATGTCCATCTTGTTTGAGATTGAGTCAGAACTAACAGTGCAAACTTGATCACCTTCAATAGAAGGTATAACAAACTCTTCTGACACTGTGTGATTTCCTTTGTTCAGCAGATTTGAGCTCAAATTAGAATTAACAGAATCAACTTGTAACAACTGTTTAGATTCTTCTAAGGTATATGTATTACATCCTTTTGACATTGTGTGAGGAACTAGATGATTTGTACTGTTCACTTCTTTTAAAGCTAACTCGGAATTAACAGCACTAATCTGCAAAGATTGCTCAGGTATCTTTGAAGTAGATACAATAGACACACTTGACATGAGAGATACTGAGTTCTCCTCCGCCAAGTTCCTGACTTTTAACTTTAAACCAGAATTGACAGTGTCAATCTGAAGTAACTGCTGAGGTACTTCTAAGGTGTATACTGCAGAATCTTTTGATGCCATGCAAGATACTGGGGTACTTGTTAATTCTTCCTTTTTAAAGTTTGAAGTAGAATTAACTGCTTCAACTTTTTGCAATTGTTTATGTGCTTCTAGGGTAATTACACTATACCCTTTTGATATGCTAGGTACTAGATCCGTTATATTTTCTTTTTTCTGCGACATTTTTGTATCAATTACTTCAACCATGTCAACATTATTTATACCAGTATTTTGCTTTACATCCACATTGATTTTAGAGGAATTTGTCTCATTCATTACTTCAATTTGATCTCCAGTTGTAAAGGTTCTCTGATCCCTGTTTAAATTTTCAGTGATATCAAATAAATCTGTAGTTTTATTTACAGTTACCGGTACACTAATACCATCATCATCGTCATTGATATTACTTTTACAAGTTTCATTTTCCAATTTAGGCAAAGTACCTTCAGCTTTAAAGTTTTTATCTGTTTCTAGAATTTCATTCTTCATTTCTTTATTATACAACTCACCACAATCTGATTCAATTTTTTCAATTTCTGGTTGCTTTTCATTTTGTTTAAAATATTTAGCCGACTCATCATTTGAGATTTTATTTATTGTATTACTAGTTGAATTAAGATGAATGCTTTTATCCACACCCCCGACAGGGATATCATCCTTATGCGAAACATCGATTAAGGATGCTAAATTCTTAGTAGCCATGTTATTTAGAGAAAAGAGTTCATCCATCCATAAGCTTCGATAAGTGAATGGAAAATCTAATTCAACAGGTAAGGTCCAACAAATAGGATAGGAAAAAAAATTAAGTTTGAAAAAAATATTACATAGCTTTTTTGCTAGGTAATCTTCACAATGAAAACCCTGAGAAAAACCAAACCATTTTTTTTTAAACTCTAGAACTTGTTTATTAATAAAATCAACATTTCCTACTAATATACAAGGATTATAAGGATGAGATACGAGTTTATGTAACTCGCCATGAGCAGAATTTGAAAATAAATTGAATTCCAAACACTTTCGGGGAAATATGGGAGTAAAAACAACATTAGAATTAATGCTTGGTATATTTGTTAATTTTTCAAAGAGCAATCTTAAATTTTTCAGTCTTTCAGTTTGTGCTGCAGATGAGAAAGAATAAATTTGATGTAGAGTAATTGGGGAGTTACATTTTCTATTGAAGCATTCTGGCATTTGGAATTGACGAGCTATTAGTGTAATGTCAGGAACAATAACAAATAAATAAGAATGGGCAGAAGACAAGTGACAGATATTTTCTTCCATTTGCGACCAATTTACCGGAAATGTTATATCCCAAAAAGAATATAACTTAAATCCCGACAATTTTTTCAAATATTCATTTACATGATCATTTGCAATAAATATTATAGAACCATATTCCTTCTGTTTCTGCTTTTTATTAGTAGAACTCTGATTTGATGGAGTCTCTGTAAATTTCTCATTACTCTTCTTATTACTACCATTGGCTGAAACTGTTTGTCTCGTCTTAATACATATCTTCTTATTCATTTACTCCTCTCGTCACACCATACAATTCTATTCTATCTCTAACTCTTATTCTTATTCATAACGCTTAATCTAATTGCGATCATATAATATGGTGAGAATAAGTATCGAATTAAAAAAATATAAAGATAAAGATTTATAAAAAGGTCATCTAAGAAACTTAATGTAAATAAAACGAGACTCATTGTTGTTTCTTCTACCATATTATGCATAATTTGAATTTATTTATAACATAAGCGTTAGACGATGAAAGTAACATTTTTATTATATTGTTAGTAATGCAAATTGTTGTTGAATTTAATTATAATGTACATAAGTTATGCTGCTAACTATCATATAATATTAATATATTTATATTGTATGTGCAAAATAATTGGACATTTGATATATGATGCGATCACTGTATAACTTTATATAAATACTTATTATATATATATTATATAGTATGTTATATATTATAATATATCATATTATAATATATAATATGATATATAATGTGATATTATTATGTATATGGGTATATATATTTATTATTATAATAGCTTTTGCCTGAAATGGTGAGAAGCAAAGTGTATAATATTATATATTTATATATTAATTATATATATATATAATATATATATATAATATTATATATACTATATATGACTATATATATATATATATTAATTAATATATATTATAATTATATATATATATTATATTATTATATAATAATAATATATTATATTTTATATTATATAATATATATTATATATAATATAACATATATATATATATATATAAATTATTATTATATTAAAATGATATATAGATGCATTTTGTTGGTTAATATTATTAGATAATTTTATAATTTATATAGTCTATTGTGATATATATACCTATAATACTTATTTATTTCTTATAAGATATAGGATATTAATATTATTTAGGTGAATATAAAGAACTTATTTAATTTCTTTGGTTTTGGGATGGGAATTATGTATAATTATTTAATATCTACCTATAATATGTTTAAATAACTTTTGTATAGCTATAATTATATAGTATATATTAGATGATATAAAAAGTATTTAATTATTGAATTAGAAAATAAATTACTATAAAATGCGTGGAAATGGTTTTTTAAATAAATGAGTAAAAATACGTGAGGAAAGAAACAGTGAATAATAGGTTTATTTTCTCATGAAAACAAACGATAATGATATAATTAAAAAAATTATTTGTTTATTGACTATACACTATAATTATATCTTATATATATTAAATATAATTTATTAGTTAATATATATATAGTAATATAAGTATATATTATATATCTATATATATATATATATATATAATAATAATATTAATAGTACTATATTATATAGTGATATATAGTATTAATAATATAATATATACATAATATATATTATATATATAATATATATTATAACTATGATGGAAAAATATACTTTTTTATAATAACATAACCTACAAAATAGTTTTTTTATTTTTTAATTATATTAATCTTATTCTTTGTTTTATATCTTTATTAATTTTTTTTTCTTATATTTTCTGAGCTTAATATATTATAGTATTTCAGATTTTATTTTTTTTATATAGTATAAATTTGTTTAATGCATTAATGTTAATTTTAATACTGTATCATTATATAACGATTTAAAGGTCCACAATAATTTTTCATCCTCATCTAATGCCTTCCTTCTGTAAATATCACTTACATCTAATAATAACATTTAGCTGTCATTAACTTCTTGCTAAAGGTGAACTGTCCTCAGCCTTAATAAACTTATTACCTCTTATAATTATCCATCTATTTCTACGATTTCACATTGATAGCTATTATCTTTCTTCTATCCACATTAACTCTATAAAATGTATTTACTTCGCCTTAAACTACTTTGGGCTTAACACCTCCACAAAGGCGGAAGGGTGTTGCTGACACGGGATTGATGCCACGGGGATCGCAGGGGATGTGTGTGCGTCAGACACTGTGTGTCTTTGCTGTAGACTTTTCAGCCCTCCGTCTACTAATGCTCGAGAAGTCTGTTTCCGTCCCTCAGCCGGAGAACGTAGTTGATAATCTATTGCAACCGTATTCGGCGTGCCTTCACCTGCGGCAAGATGGTATTATACATGTCGAGAAATTACATCTTCCCGTCAGCCGTGTAGGGAAGCACTTAGCGTGAGGCCCATCGCGAGATACCAACTCACATATCACTAGACACTCCAGAGATCACCTATTAGCAAGGTAATGTCTTAAAGCACCTACTTTCGAATTTATTTTTCTCATGATAACAGTATTATAATTGTTATACATTACCACATTCCTATTTATTAATTAAGAACGAGTGAAGATTTACTGAGAGAGAACCGATTCACTATATATGTTAGATCCTCTTGCCCTTCCTCCACAGGGATAATCTAATCTCTACGAAATTCCGGTTGTTATTCGACCCGTCTCAATACTGTTAAGTTATTTAGATGTAGAGTTTTTCGTAAGACATGGTGTGAACTCTGGGTATCTATCACTTTCTCTCTCTATCTTCTGAGATCTCTTTTTCTTGAGTCTTCTTTTGGGTTTATTAAATAAGTTTAATACAAGCAAATTATTTGGTTTCTGATTTATTTTTGTCCTATGTTTGGTTGTTCTTTTTATATTAAGTATTCAATATAAATGAGGTTCATATATAGAATTATAATTATCTATGCCGGATACAATGATAAATTATAAGTTTTTAAAGCTTCGCTAGGATAATTATAGCATAGTACCTGCTTTTATCTTAAATTAATCTATTCCATCCCTTGGGTAGCACCTTTACTATTCATGCCGGCTAAGGTCGCGGCCGATAATTCATCTTCCTGTTCTTTCATCTCAGGAAACTGGGATGATAAAAGTTGTAAGGATTTATAAGACAATACCTATTCCAGTATATAGTTCTATGTCCTGTATAAGCTTATCAGGGCGATCTTTAGCCTTCTCTGACTCGTCGTATCTCTAAAAGAGATCATCTCGTTTACTCCTCATTATTTCTTCTCTTACCATTACCTTTTTTTCTATTTTTTTTAATCTTCAGTTGTGATGGATGCGTGGTTCTCCACCTTCGAATACATACTTGTCATCATATGGTCGTAGTGTTAAGGTTTGTAATTATACTTACAATAATACTCGATATAATATCTATTTTATGCTTACTTTCACTGCAATTTGAAAGAAAAACGATTAAATTTTTCTTCTAAGTTTAGTGATAAATTTAAGGTAGCAAGAGAATTATTATTACACTATATATTGAAATATATTACGAGACCACTTAATGATTAATCTATCTCACATATAATCTATTGTTTAAGCGTAATTTAAATCACAATGCGTATACTTATATATCATCTACAATTCTATATTCTGCTCTCATTGCCGTTCTCTACGATATTCCTATCTCATCTTTTGACATATTTATTCTTTTTTCTATATAATTTATTTATTATTTAAATTTATATTATAAACTTTATCTTTTAAATTTTGTATATTCTAAAAATTGTTTTAACGTGTTCTTTTTATTTTAATTATCTGAGGTATATATTTGGGCTATTATTCACATTCACCTACCTGCTGCAGTATTGCGTGTTCTTAATAAGTTGGGTAGGATTTACATAGACCTATTTAGGCGTGGTCTTTTCTTTTCTCACTATGCCTGCTAAGTGATTCGGTAATCACTTCAACATCTAGTATATGGTTATTGCTTCTAGAGAACCGCCATTGTTCGTGTGAAAATCGGAGTTATATAAACTGCTTTTACCTAATCAAATCTTGCTCTATCGAAAGCTTTCATCAGTCTCATTGGCACTTTGAGTCCATGGGACCCCAATACGTTCCACCAGCCCCTGTTTGGGCAACCATGGGAGAGGAGAATACTTCCTCTCTAGGGTGGTAAGCTAGCAGGTGCTCAGTCATAGGGCACTGATCGAGGCATGTTAAGTTATATTATAATATAACTGGCATGAAGTGATGAATTCACATATACTGGGGGGGTAGGTCCCAAACAATATTATACTTAAACAATTCAGCCTGATCAATAATATGTTATATGATCTAGCGATTATGTCAAACATAATGATATTACCAATCTTAAATGATTGAAAAAGTGGCTTAAAAGCATATCAAACCTTTAAATTTATACTGGGAAAATTATATTGGTTTCCTAATAATAAAAAAAAGCTAAAATAAACTAATGTTATTCTTTACATATCAACAACCATCGCAGCTAGGCCATCGAAGGAACTACCACTAACACACTTCATTACATCTCACTTAAGTGTCACTTTACTATACTATACAATCTTATTACTTAATAAGCTAGTATATCATCAATACTGATTGCATATATCACTCTTACTTATATACTTTATTGGTTAATTTATATATATTATAAGCAATTTATCAATTTTCTATTTTCTCCTGATATTTTTTACACGTCTTATTAATATTACTTCGCTTCGCTCTTTGAGGAGAGGCTTCATGCTGACTCCATAATTACTAAGACAATCTCAATACCTTATATCCTCCAGCATCCTCGGCAATTAATCTATTACTCTAATGACCTTAACAAACTTAAACTTATGCTTAAATGCTTTAATACCAAGTTAATTATCATTAGTAGATTATTGAACCGACTGGTAAGTATATTGTCATTAGAACATAATCTCCTTACATTAATCTTTTTTTTATTTATTTTATTATTTTAGTATTCACTTATCCTTATATTGAATTTAATGCACAACTAAATTTTCTAGCGTGGAACGTAGTTGACCTGGAAGCATGTCTAAGCATTTTATTTGTGAACCCTGGTATCCTATGTATATATATATATATTATATTTACTAAATATTTTAACTAAGAGGTTAAAATTTTTGAAAGTATTAAGTACACTCTTGAGTTATCCTATTTTAATCCCCACTAGGATACGTCAAATAATATTATAATTAATATTATATTATATATATATATAATTAATTAATATATATATTATTATATAACTATAATTATATTTATAATTATATATATTACTATTAATATAATACATATATATTAATATAAATATATAATATATATTATATATATATATATTATATAATATATTATTATTACTATATTAATATATAATTATATAATATATTAAATTATTATATATTTAACATATATATAGTATAATATTATATTATTATATAAATAATATTTAAATTAATTATATATTATATATATATATATTTTCCAGACGTTATTGTATATTAAATAATATAAATAAATCCTAATATATATATATAATATATTAATATATATATTATAATTATATAAAACTAAAGATATAATTTGTAGTATGTATTTATAGTAAGAGATATATTCTTTATTTAATAATACAATTATTATTAATAACTTAAATTATGAATAGTAAAATCTTAACGATTGAATAATATTTATTCTTAACATTCACATAGAAACATGAACTGTGTCATATATTCCTCAATAATTGATATGAGTAAGATCATATATATAATCTCTCCCCAGGGATGAGAAATGTAATAGATCTAGAAGATTCTAGAATATAGTTTAAGTTATTATAATTATTGTATATTAATTAAATATATACTTATTCGTATTTAAGGTTACTTAGGGAAAATAATAATAATAAAGATGTTAAATAGATAGTAACGATTATTTACCTCCCCTCTCAATATAATATAATATAAAACTTATGGAACTATATTTCCCATTTAACTCATATTAAAATATGTTAATTTAACACATACGTTGATTAATATAGGTACATATGTTTTCTAAACTTTACATATATAGGAAGATAAGATTAAATAAGTTTAAATTAGTTTTATTTAAGATCAAACTGGTATATTATATAGTATACAATAATTTAGTTACGAGTATATATATTTTTTATTTATTATATATATAATATTACTATTACTTGTTTAATTTTACCTCGCTCTCATTGTAATTTATAATTTAAATATATAAAAATATATGAATTAGTAGATACTTAATTCAGATTTTTTATTATAGTTCTTCATTAAATATTTCAATTCATTAAATATTCATTAAATATTTTTATTATACTTCTATTTTTTAATTAGTCTTCTTTATTATATTTGAACAAAAAATATAAAAAAGAAAACATTTTCTTAATTGGTTTTAGGCAAAAAAATTAAGGCCAAGCAGTGTTTCACTTTAGGACAGGCGTGTAATTAGAGAACAACAAATCCTACAAAACAAATGCCATTTTTGTAATCAGTGGACAATTTTAGACCAACAATTTAAATTTTTTCTCATATTTTTTTAAGAGGCTCGCAGCCAGAATGGGGATCCATAGGTAGGGACGAGAGCCCCCGACCTCCTTCCATCTCTTGTACGGTTTTAAAACCGCGGGGGTATTGCTAAACGCAACATTTAAAAAAAATTAACAAAAGCAATTAAAAAATTATACACAATTATTAACAGAATATAAA
>JABUQX010044515.1:25000-27874 GCA_015478945.1 Trachelipus rathkii
TAAAACAAAAGATACATATACTTTGAGAGAAAACATAATTTAATTTTCAGTACATGCTCTAAGCATATATATTAATATAATATATATATATATATTATATATATATAATATATTATTATATATATATTTATATATAATATGTATATTAATATATAAATAGTATATATATATATATATATTATATATATATGTATATGTATATATATATATATTATATATATATATATAGTATATGTATTTTTTATATCTATGTTTAAATATATATATTATATAAATATATTATGATATTACTAGATATATATTATATTATATTATATAGTATATAATATATATCATATATATATATTATATATATATATATTATATTATAAATATATATAATATATATTATATATAGTATGTATATATATCTGTATAAATTTAAATATAAATGTACTTATATATGGATCTTTTTTAAATCTAGTTTAAATCTTATTTTATAGCAATCTTTAAAGAAAAAATGGTTTATAAGTAGTTTGCTCAATTAAAACTTCTTCGCAACTCTACAGCCATCGTATGTGAATTCAAATCGAATATTACTATAATAGTGACCATTTTCTTTTAATTTTCAAAGAATATATGAAGATCAAGCTGAGGAGTTTCCCATGCCTCAAACTATCTACTCAATTTAGTATTGGTGATATAACTCCATTGTTGCTACAACTTCTAGGAAAACAATTATCAGTTTTCCACTCTGTTGATTACGAATAATTATAATATAAAAAATAAAATAATATAATAATATAATAATATAAGTATATAAATAATAATAATAAATATAATACATAATAAATAATAACTACAACACAACACAAAACAACACAACAACAACAACGACAACAACAACAACAACACAACAACAACAACAACAAGACAACAACCACCAAGCAACAACAACAACTAAAAACAACAGCAGCAACAACAACAACAACCCAACAACAACAACAACAACAACAACAAACTAACACAACTTAAGCAATCAACGACAACAATATCAACAACAACCAACAACAGCAATTTGATAATATTAATACAAGTTAAACATAATATAATAATAATATAATAATAAATAATAATAGATAATAATAATATATAATATAATATAATAATAATAATAATAATAATAATATATAATAATCATATAATATAATAATAATAATATAACATAATGATATCATATGATTTTTTTCAACTCGCGAATGGAAAGTAAAAAACAATGCGAAAGCAATATGAGAGAAATAATTTTCATAAAGGAAAGAAACTAATCGCATTCTTCTCTTATTCAAGCAAAATACATTGTATAGTTAATCTTTTTTAGTAATGTATTTGGTTGAAACATGGCTAAAAAAAGCTCTGTATAGCATTTCGGTAAACTTCTAAGAATGAATTTGGCAATGGCTTGCGTCTCTATGACTGCACTTGATGATAATATTATATATTATATATGATATATATATATATGATCATATATAATATATATATATATTATTATAATATATATATATATATATAAAATATATGATAATATATGATATATGATATATATATTATACACGAGGCAGGTCAAAAATGACCCGAAACCACATCTCGATTATGTCTTTGAAATTCTTTACCAAATGTAAAACATAGAAACACGTGGTTGGTGTGAGAAATGTGTGCGGACGAACACTGTAAAACAAGAAAAACCGTGTTATCAGCAAATCAATGATGGCAAACGTGCCGAACATGTGTTCGTTTATCAATTCAGTTTGGCTTTTTGATTGCCCAGCTGTCGTTTTGTGTGTTGTCGAAAGAGTGTTAATTTCATGAATTCCCCACAATTAGTAGAGTGTATTCATTTTCCCAACAAATATGTGGGAATACTTGACAGAACCATCTGCAAATTTGATAAAGGCGGTTGGATATAGCGAATGACACAAGCCAAGTTATCATCTATCGATCAGCCCGCTTTATGAGTAGTAATGCGCGTATTTAGATATAGAAGAATTGGAGTCTTGTAAGATTGATGAGCGGTGTCCGGCAAGACCATTAACCAGATAGCGCGTAATGATGGCAGCCATGCTAAGAGGTATACGGAGGGTATGCCGAACTTACGTGAGGCAAAAACCATCGATAAAGATGCCAAGATTGTCGCGATTTCTCATGTCATTTGTCACGCGATGTCCGCACACATTGACTGGCACATACATCGGCGTGCGACGGTGCCTTTTGTCCCAAGATTTTGTTCACGCCAGGAACAGTGTGCAAAACGTGGGCCTACATATCAGGGAGAGCTCATTGCTATGCGTAGATTGGTGGATAGAAGAGGATTGTTGAAATAAGGGTAATAACACTCGAAGTCGATGGCTCGTGGTGTTACTGTCGAACAGGTAACCGAAGCCGTCAGAACACTTAGTGAAAATCTCCGAGTTCAACACGAAGACAAAAGGTTCGAGCAGATCGCTCAAAGGGGAAAGTCATGCTAGGTCTTCTTTGACATTAAAGATCTCGTGCACTTTAAGTTCGTACCTCAGGGTAGTACAGTCGCCAAGCATATGTACTTGATATTCTCCGTCGTCCTCGTGACGCAATCCGACGCAAACGTTTTGAGCTTTGGGAAGCGAAAAATTGGGTATTGCACCATGACAATTCCCCAGCATATCGTTCACTCCTGGTCTCTGAATATCTGATAAACAGCCACATTCATGTGCTTTCTCAACCTCCTTACTCCGCAGATTTGACTCCAGCTGATTTCTGTCTTTTCCCTCTCATGAAAGATCTGTTAAAAGGCCGATGATTTCAGTCAGCAGAAGAAATTCAAAGTGGTACGACGAGTGCGTTGAAAGAGGTAACAAA
>JABUQX010044516.1:0-12500 GCA_015478945.1 Trachelipus rathkii
CAAAAAACTTTGGATCTTTGGACGACTTGATGGTACATAACATTAGGATTTGTACTTCAGGTATAATGTCTGTTAACATATTGTTACCTTAACATAATTACTTTGCCTTTTTTTTTTTTTACACATATAAGGACTGAACAGTGAAAAGTATTGACACATTTTGACCAATACCAATACCTGTGGTAAATACCAATACCCTTTGGGAGCCAATACCAATGCCCGTAAAAATGGCCAATACTTACTCATACCAAACTTTGGCACATTCCGCTAATATATATATAATATATAGATAATATATATATATATTATGATATATTATATATATATATATATAATAGCTAATATATATATATATATATATATATATATATATATAGTATAATAAGTATTTTTATATATATATATATATAAATATATATATATAATATTTATATATAATATATATATAATATAAATATATTAGCGGTCGATTTCTCAGCAATTCTCCTCCCTCTCTCTTCAGCTGTTTACATCCGATATTCTATCCCCCAAAGACTGCCCAATTCAAAATAACAAAGATAATAACCTACATAGATGACATAACGATAATCATATCAGACCCCTCTGTACCCACTGCCACAAACCTCACTCAGACTTACTTAAATCACCTAAAAGCTTGGTTATCATTCAACAGAATGTTGGCCTCTGCTGAGAAATCATCTATCACCTTGATCACCACTGACAGATACCAATCATCCCTCCACCCACAAGTAACCTTAAACAGCCCCATCATTCCCCTAAACAAAACACCCAAAATACTCGGAATAACCTTCGACACCCACTTCACCTTTACACCACACATTCAAAACATCATATGTACAGCAAACAAGAAATTAAATGTCCTCCGAACCTTATCCCAACACAGTTTCAGTAATGAAACAACTACACTGTCAACAACATTCAAACAATTCTCAAGATCTACAATCAACTATGGATCTACAGTCTGATATCCACTAACCTCCCCCACTAATAGAAATAAACTACAAAGAATACAATAACAGGCGGCCTAAAAACCACCCCTATCCAGCACCTGCATGAAGAAACAAAAATCCTACCAATTCTGGACCATCTGGATATGATAGGAACCCAGTTTTACTCCAGGATTCTCGACCCATCTCAATCTTGTCATAACTACTTACAAGAACACACAATGCATCGCTTAAAATTCCCTCCCTCTTCTGCAGCCCTGTTATGGCGAATTTTATAGAACTATCCCCCTCCCCCAAATAACACCCCTCTATCAAAACCTATTCACACACATTTCGCGTAACATTACCTGAACAACTACCCAACAATTAGCCTCATAACCCTTCCCTGATATATCCCCTTCACAAGGCACACTAACATGAAAGACACAGATCTCCCTTCCTAGATTGAGATCCGGATATCACCCAAACCTTCAAAATGTAAACATAGATTCCAACCTCATCAAACTCATCTTCACTCTGCCAAAGATGCTTAACTGATCCTGAAGCTGTTGAACACCTACTTCTGAGGTGCCCCATTCACACTCCCTACAGAACACAACACCAGATCACCTCCCTAAGAGACCTATGGCTCCGCCCAGTGGAGGTTGCTAGGTTTCTGGAAATGCTTGGACTCCCCATATAAGAGGAGCCCCAGGGGCATATATATAATATATTATAATATATATATATATCATATATATATATATATATATATATATAATATATTATATATATATAATGATATATATAATGACATACTTTATATTCGTAAATGGAAATTTATTAGATACATATATAAGAAATAATATCCAATACATAGGAAATGTAAAAAAAAAAAAAACAAATAAATATAATAATTTGCAAGTTGAAAATGCCAAAAGTACTTGCAAGTACTTTTTGCGAATTTTCAAGTACAAAATGTGCAAGTACAAGTACACTGGGTTTTAGATACTGTAAGTACAAGTACAAATACATAAGTACTAGTACTTGTACTTCAACCCAAGCCTGATAAATATATACTTCATATTGACCTTTATTGTATCTATACAGTTGATTCAGGCCTCTACTATAATTTTATTTTAAATTTTTTCCAGTTTATGCTATGTCCACTTAAAAATAGGCTGCAGTTTTATTTTTTAATTTATGATAGAGATAGAAATTAAAAAAATGGACATTTTTGTTCAAAATCTTCTTATAAACAATGGACTCGAAATGTATGTTGAAAAATTTAAAGGTTTGTATTATGCTTAAGATCAAAATACCTAACTTTATAACTTTAAGGTGATATAGTTATTATAATATATATATTATATATATAAATATAAATAATATATATTATTATATATATGATATATATATATATAATAATATATATATATATATAATATATATATATATATATAAAATAATATAATATATATATATATATATATAAATATATATATATATATATATATATAATAATATATATATATATATATATATATATATAGATATATGCATATTTAAGGTAAGTTATAAAAATAGTTATTTTTCGGTAAAATTTCTTTTAAAGTTCAAAGAAAAGTTTTTTCAGAAAGTTAATTTAAATTTAATTTTCTAAGAAAATTCGTTGGGGGCAAGCTTCTGGAATTATGTCAGAAGCTGAAAGTTTTTTAAATACCCAGGCAGAAGAGATCTTGGCAGAGCAGCTTAAACATTTTTTAACAGAAAATTTTCCCGATCTGGGTCATGTACGAATGATTTAAGCGAAATGCACAATAATATAATTATATATATATATAATATTAGTATATATATATATTATATATATATATATATAAATATATAATATATATATATATTATATAATATATTTATATATATATATTTATATATATATAATAATATATATATAGTATATATATATAAATATATATATATACTACTATATATAATATATATTATAGTATATATATATTATATATATATATATATATATATATATATATATTATATATCCCAGCAGGGAATATTGATTCTTATGTTCATGATGTTCCAGTATGACTTAATATGGTGATAGTGGTAAAAAACAATATTAGGAGGTTGTCTGTGCATCCCTCTGGCCCTAGCACTGTTATACAAATTTTTTAACCTTCTGTTCCCTCATTATCTATTCCATGGCACTTACACACTACACTCTTCACTTCACCAATACTACTAACACCCACACTTCCTGTCCACCTAATGACTTTATTCATCATCACTATACCTCTCATCTTCACTCAATAAATATTCTTTCATAACATTACTTTTAATCATACTTCACTTCACATACTTCTTTAATCTCATCCTCATCTATTTCACTATCACTAGTCGAAGGCAAATATTCAAACACCCTTTCTCGCCACTCACCATATCTCTCACCTTTTCTACATTTCTTAAACTCTTCCACATCAAACACCACTTCATCATTCATCTTTTTTTACTCCTCCTTCAACTCCCCTGAATCTTTTACCCCCCTATCAACATTACCCTTCACATCTACATT
Source organism: Trachelipus rathkii (assembly GCA_015478945.1). Taxonomy (NCBI): domain Eukaryota; kingdom Metazoa; phylum Arthropoda; class Malacostraca; order Isopoda; family Trachelipodidae; genus Trachelipus; species Trachelipus rathkii. The sequence continues at coordinate 3,538 of JABUQX010044516.1, forward strand.
TCTCTTAACCTCAACACAGTCTCTCACTATACTTCATCTCATCCTTTCTACCACTACCGCTACTACCACTACTACTGTCACCACTCCCACTATTACTACTACTATCATCATTCTTCTTCAACTTCTTTTCCATTTTTTCCACTTTTGTTTCTAACACATAACATGAACTCTCCTTTCTTCTATTTTCATTCTTACTCTCTGTTGTGTCTTCTTCATATGCTCTACTCATATCACATATCTCCTAAATCGCCTTCATTATTTCCTCATTCTCTTCTCTATTACTCTTTACTTCTATTGCTACATTATCTACATTACTACCTCTATCTATTCTACGAACTTGACAACCACCATAATTACTATACCCATATCCACCTAAATTTATCCTTCTGCTCATAGTTGGTCTCTTTTCTAACACCATATTTACATGTCTTTGATCAGCCATATATGAATTACAATACTTCACATAAGTGATACTCCTAACCAAATATATCACACCTCTTTATGTAACCTAATCTATTCTGTTTATTTCTAGTGTTCTCACCCTCACTGTATCCCCTAACATACCTTTCATTTTTCATCTGACTCGTACTTAGCTTCCTCTTTTCACTGAAATTACCATAAAATACCCTTTTCTCACTTCTGACTAATACCATATACAAAAGTGTAAAATTGCATTTTTCAAAAATTTGCTAAAAATATTTTTCTTTACATTTTTTATATTTTCGTTATGCTATAACATTTACAAAGCTTTAAATTTGAAAATAAATATTTAAACATGGGTCTAAATATCTGATTCAACAAAAAAAAAAATCTTCAAAAAATTACCCCATTTTCCCCCATTTTACATTATATATAGTATAATATAATATATATTATATATATATATATATATATATTATATATAATATATATATAATATAATATATATATATATATATATATATATATATATATATATATATAGTATATATATATATGGATTAAGAATTGTATGAAATTATTAGTAAATTGTAGTTACTTTATGGTACCGTATACCTCATTACTTTTTTTTTTTTTTAAAGAGGCCGATGTCTTGGTGATCAAATTTTGATGCAGTTGGAACCAGCTGAATTAAAAGATTTAGTACCAATAATTGGGCACCTTGCAAAATTAAGATCTCTAATTTCTCAACAGAAAAGTAATATATCTGTTTCTGTAAATGCTGAGAAACGTCTATCAAATGAGCTAAATTGTGAGTGTAAACATCTTTCACCTTCCAGTCCATCATGTTCATCTTCCTCTTCTGATGATACGCTGCCAATATCAGACTATGAGAAACTTAGAAGCTTTGATGTTGCAAAGTTAATAGATCTCAAAGAACCAAGCATTTATCATCTGTTAGAAGAAAAAAAGGGTCTAGATCGCCTGCAGAAGAATTGTTTAGCCAGACATTTTGTAGAGAAATTGATTGAATTATTTGGACACTACATGAAAAAGGAGGTTATGCTAGCAGCAGCAAAGAAGATAGCTGACACTTATCTTGATTTAAGACCATATGTAATTATATTTATGTATTTTAATATTGTTAATAGAAGATAGTATATATTAGAGCCTACCGTGGTATATTATATTATATATATATCTATATACTATATAATATATATATATATATAATAGATATATATATATATATCTATATATATATATAATATATATATATATATATATATATATACGGTATATTATATATATATGGGAAGTTACTGTGTGGAATAGTAAGTGTAGATCTAAGTTGCAGGCTATGCAGATGGATAGTCTTAGGTGTGAGAAAGATTGATAAGATGAGGAATGAACATATTAGAGAGGTTTGTGGTGTAAAAAAAAGGTGTCAATGATAGTATAAATAAGAGTGTATTGAGATGGTATAGTCATGTGGAGAGGATGGATGGAAGTCAATTGGTTAAGTGGATATATAGAGGTGAGTGTGTTGGAAACGGACCGGCTGGAAGGCCAAAGAAGAAGTGGTGAGGCCGTAAAAGAATGTCTGAGTGATAGGAATGTTGATGTGGAGCAAGCGAGAAGAATGGTGCATGGTAGGAGTGAATGACGTGGTTTTTCGAGGGAGCGTGGCTGTGGGCTTGGCCCAATGGATAAACCAGGCTTTTGACGAATTTACCACAGTGGGTTGAATTGTTCACGATATATGAATGCTTCAGGGCGGTTTCTGCGTGAAGTTCCCCACTTAAGGGTAGGAGGGATGGTATCGGGAGGGGGGGGGGCCTTTCTTTTCGACTTGCGTCATCTTCTTCTTTTACTTTCCTTTGCCTTCCTAGAGGTTGCTAGCACCTCACCCAGTCTAAGCAAAATGGGCATATATATATATATATATATATAATATTTAAATATATATATTATAATATATATTATATATATATATATATAAATATATACTATATATATATATAATAATAATATACTTGTTTTTTTTTTTTTTTTAAAGCAAATTTTGATACACTCAGCAACTGTGGTATTTGCCTGCTTCTAAATGTTCACCTTCTTCTGGTCTATTGGATCAAAGACTTAAAAATTGGCGGAAGAAATTATCACCACATGACAAAAAGATTTTGAAAAGGGCTGAACTACCAGTAAGTAATGTATTATTTACTTCATATAAGGGTTACTGCCGCACTTACCATCACTGCCCAATGAAATGTTAATAATATGTGCATTTCTTTTTTCAGGAAACATTGAATGCAGATTCTGAAGGGGAACATTCTCAGAATTGGAAATTATGGTTACAGGAAAATGAATCTCCTGCTGATTTAGTTCAAGAGAAATGGCATTTGTCCTTTGGTCATCGACGAAATGATATAAAGGATTTGCATACTACTCAGGTCCTTGAACAATGGCCCTGTTTACTTAAGTCTGAGTGGGTAAGTTCCTTTAAGACACGTACAATAAAGCAATTGGCCCAATCCACATGGAAATGTGGGAACCATTTCCAGTGGTCTAAGGCAATTGCTTTACACTACTAAATATACGAACATTGGACTTTAGGCTCATATGTTAATTGACCATTTATTCTTGACTGACAGTATCACCAATTAGGAACTTATCTCATTACGGTAGTTGCTTTGTTTACTTTGAAAAGTGATGCTTTCCTGATCTGACAATGTCTGCATGTTGCAAATATTTTATTGATTGTGATAATGATTATTTATCAAAGCTTTGAGTAATAACTTTTAATCCTTTTTTACATTTCAGATTAATGAGGATTTTAGGGCCCTAATACCCACTGCAATACATGACGGATTAGATGTCGGTTTAGACAAATTTGCAAAAGAACTCTTCACCAAACTCCCTGACCTTAAACGTGCTGCTGCTATTGAAGAGTTTGCAAAGCTGAAGCAATTAATTTCTGAAAGTGACCCAGGTATGATCCTATGAAAACTTCATGTAAATTGAATTACTTGTGTGCCAACAAACCCATGTATAATAATCGCTGACAACCTCTATAAAACATACATTCCAAAGCTAATGCATCTTGTAATAAAAACTTCACAAATCATTTTCATCTGCTTAATAGGAAAAAATTAAAGCAAACGAATATCACTTTCAGAAACGTCAGAAAGTGCTGCCCTTTTGCTGTTGCCTTTAGTTTTGCCACAAGGAAACGTAGTCATCAGAAAAGGAAGTAAAAAAGTTTCAATTCGTCCATCATCAGAAATGACAAAATCTCAATTTATTGAAGAAATTCCTGTAAGTGTGTTGATATATATAATATATATATTATATATATATATTAATATAATAATATATATTATAAATATATATATAATATAATGTATATATATACTATGATATATATATATTATATATATATATAATATATAGTATATATATATATTCTTCATCTACCCTTTTTTTCCAAGATTGGGAGTAAGGTGCGTTACATGCATCAGAAAAGAAAATCAGTAGGGAGAATATGACAAAAGTCAAAAAGAAAGCCAGCCTTACCGCCCCCTCTGTATCATTAATTAGTAAGAACTCGTCGCAATCAGAAAACCCACCCTAGAGCTTCACGGGACCGCGACGTATCCTAACTATGGTAAAGTCAAGTGTAGGGTCCATCCCCTGGCCCAGGTGGGCCACAACCAACCCCCTTACAACACCCCGTCCATTCTCTTCTATCATGCACCTTTCTTCTCGTCTCTGCCAAACTCACATTTCTCTTCTGCAAACATTCGTTTACTGACTCAATCCACTTTTTCTCGGTCTCCCAGCCGGTCGGTTTCCCAACACATTCACCACTATACATCAGCTTACCAACCGACTATCATTCATCTTGCCACATGACCAAACCATCTCAAAACATACTTTCATTATCTCTTCGTTCCCCTTTCTTCCACACGCAACAGCCACTCTGCTAATAAGGTTCATTCCTCACTTTATCAATTCTCCTCACACCTAGCACACCCCTAAAATTGTCCATCGTACACGGCTTTAGATTATATATATATATATATATATATATATATAATATATAGTATATATATAATATATATAATATATATAATATATATATATATATATAATATATATATAATAAACAGTGAATGTGTGTGGGTTTGATGGTGCAAGAGGAAATAGGTATTCTTGGAAAATGAGGTCATTAGCAAGGAGGAAGTAATAGGTAGAGTGAGAAAGTTTTAAGAATGGTAAATCTGCAGGTATACATGAAATTACCACTGGTGAAATGATCAAGAAGGATTCGAGATGGTGATTGATTTGATTGGAAGTTGTGTAATAAAGCGTTTAAGGAGGGTATAGTTCCAGTTCCGAGTGATAGGATGAGAGCAATAATAGTACCCTTAATATAAGGGTAAGGGACATTAGGGGAACTGTAGGAATTTTGGGGGAATTAGTTTATTGAGTGTTTGTAGGGAAGATATATGCTGGTAATTTTCAGTAGAAAGAGTGCGTCGATTGACTATGGAGGGTAAGTTCTGAGGGATTGGAGGAAAGCAGTAATAATAGTCCCCTTGTATAAGGGTAAGGGAGATTAGGGGAACTGTAGAATTATGGGGGAATTAGTTTACTGAGTGTTGTAGGGAAGATATATGCTGGTATAAGTGTCGAAGAGTCGTCGAGTGAACTGAAGGAACTGATGGTGAAGAAACAAGGTTGCTTATAGGAGTGGTAGAGGATGTGTGGATCAAATCTTACAATTGAAACAAATGATTGAGGAAATGAGAAAGAAGTATTAATTGTATTTAGGTTTTATAGATTTGCAACGGGCGTATGATAGAATTAATATAGGAAGCCCTATGGGCGTATGGCAGGTGTTTAATGATTAGTGTGGTACTGGTGGTAGGCCTCTGATGAAAATCAAAATGTATGTATGCACGAATGGAATGCGTGTGTAGAACTAATTGGTGTCAAAAGTGATGGTGTAATATATTAGCGGAGTGAGGCAGGGATGTTATGTCTCCTTGGTTATTCAATTTGTATATGATTGGGGTTATGAAAGAATTAGAGAATGGGGGGGTCAGGAAAGTGGTGTTAAATTATGGAGAATGGAGGTGAGTGAAGGGTGCCCTACCTATTATATGCGGATGATTTGGTTTTGTGTGGTGAATCTGAAGAGTTTGAGAGGATTGGTAGAGAGATTTGGCAGGGTCTGTAAAATGAGGGGTTTGAAAGTAAACATAGATAAGAGTATGGTTGTGAGTGAAGACAGTCCTCGGTGTGAAGATAAGTTAGATGGTGAGCAGCTGGAACAAGTGTCTGAGTTTGAATATTTAACTACTATTCCTATTCTTTATTCTCTGAAAACCTCCTGTACTCTCTCTCTTGGTCTTTTGCACTTCCTTCCAAAACAACTTATTCCCTTGCATATTCACATACATTCTCCTACCAAACTCCTCATTCACCTTTCTTCTACTCTCACTTAACAATCACGCCATACGTTTCTATTACCTGCAATAATGCCACTCGATAAACCTTGTCATATGCTTTCTCCAGATTCATAAATGAAATAGTCTTTTATTCCTCTTACCATTTTTTTTCAATGAACTGATACACTGTAAATATATGTTTGATTTGTTGATTAGTGTATATCCTTGTCTATGAAGGAAATTGGATTTAGCTAGGCGGATAATGTATCTTCATTATTGAATTTTATACTGTTTTTATAATAATGGTCATTCCCTTTGCAGGAAGGATCAAACTTACAGGAAGTTATTTCAAATAACAAAGAAAAAGAAAGACGTCAACCTTTCATAGTTAGCATCTCCGGTGAAAACAGATTGAAACCGTCAATCGTCAAGATTATATGCTGCGATAAAGTCATCAGTTGCTCCTCGCTAATCAAAGCTGTTGACACACTATTTAAATTATATTTTGTACTTGATTTAAAGTATCCGGTGTACTGCAAAAATACCTATTTATTTATGGAGTATTACTTTTATAAAATTGAAAGCTCGAACACTGGAGTTGTTCGCGAATTTTTGTCTAATTTTTAGTTCTATGATTTTATTATGCTCTTAGGTATTACAAATAATTTTTTTCATATTTTATAATTTCTATAATTTGCAATTTTTAAAAAAATCTGTTTTTTTATAACTTACATAATTATTATATATATATATATAATACTATTATATATATATATATATATATTATATATATTTTATAAAAAATATATCTTTATATATATATATATATATATATATATATATATATATATATATAAAATACCTATTTATTTATGGAGTATTACTTTTATAAAATTGAAAGCTCGAACACTGGAGTTGTTCGCGAATTTTTGTCTAATTTTTAGTTCTATGATTTTATTATGCTCTTAGGTATTACAAATAATTTTTTTCATATTTTATAATTTCTATAATTTGCAATTTTTAAAAAAAAAATTCTGTTTTTTATAACTTATATATTATATATATATATAACTATATTATAATATATATATATATATATATATATATATAATAATATAATATTTAATATATATATAATAGGTAGAGATATTAAATAATCGTATTCACAGCTTCATTTATTCTGCTTCAGAAATTAGTAGTAAGCCTTCTGCAATAAAGCTAAATCAAGTTCAATCTGGTAAATTTACATTGGGGCAAAGTGCGTCTCAGATGAGATGCTTGGCTTGAAATCTTCCACTCTTAATTGGGGACTTCATTCCTGAGAATGACAAATACTGGGTATTATATCTTTTTCTGTTGGACATTCTTGACATTATAATGCCCGTTATATCTGAAGATCACTTAATTCAGTTAGACGTTCATAGAAGGCTTACTACTAATTTCTGAAGCAGAATAAATGAAGCTGTGAATACGATTATTTAATATCTCTACCGAAAGCAACTTGCGACCGACAATAAACTCTTTTAGTATCAAAATCATTTCTCTAGGAACAACGCCCTCTAAGAAGTCATGCATCCAATCCAATGCGATGTTATCGGTTACATGAAAGTATGGCAACTGATTAAGAATGCTTACAGTTTTTATACCCATGGTGAAAACGCCATTTTCCGCAGTTGTTACTACAGCGTCGTACTCAGCTTTTTTCCTAGCTAATGATAAAATTGCTTTAGGAGCCTTTTGCGTATTGTATTTGTCCATTGTACAATGTCTACAAAAATATATGGAATTGAAAGATTCATTATACCCCAGAATCTTATTAAGGCCCAAATTATCTCCAAGGAACTGCCAAACTCTGAATTTTAAGTTTCTATTTTGCACCTGAATACCTACATGAAATAGCTCTGTAAGTTCTAAAACAAGATGCTCTAAAATTGTGTTAAATCCATATTTATCTAAATCGATGGTGTTACAGATTATACAAACAAATATTGAATTCAAAGTTGATCTACACTCCGGTGGAAAATCCAAAATATTGAAGTAAATCATTGCCAATTTATGAATGCCAGCATGGGAACCAATAGGATTGCAAATCTCAATGTCATCATAATAAATTGACAACAAAATAACGTCATTAGTTTCTCCAAAGCTTTTGCAATAATTAGCATCCTGGACATCCCGACAAAAATCATTCCTAATTAGTTTGTATTTTTCTACTTTCTCAATTACATCATTCGAGTTAAATATATTTCTTAAAATATCTGTTAACCTAAAATACTGCATAGTATCATTAATTTCAACAGCTCTTGTAACACCCCCAAATCTTTTGTACTCTGTCCTGCTACCTAATGCGATTTGTTTGGCTTCTACATATGTATCAAGGGAAGAAATAAGTTTCTCAATTTTATATGCATTATCAGCATCCAAATAGCCATCTTTTAAATCATTAGCAAATGCTACTGTACGATAGAAATTCTTATGCTCTTAGACGTTGCTTCAATAGTGGTAATTATTCATTATTTATTACTTTAAAAAGTGTGTTATGCTACAGTTGATAGAAATGTTTTACGCTTAATTACACTTCCAATTTACCAATATACAATGTTGAAAGTATATTTATTTTGTACATTCTAACTTTACAAGTAAAAATAATAAATTGTACAAATATTTTTGCGTTTACTATTCCTGTATTAAGACTAACTACAAATTTAAATTTATTACATAAAGAATGGTATGTTTTAGATAATATGAAAACATAACATTTCTTGATGTAATTTGTTTTTAAATTTGTATTTACTCTTACTGCAGAATTTGTAGTATATTCTATAACTACCTGTAGGATTAATTATTTTTCAAAGTAAATTATTGCAAAATTGTAGTTGTGAATACAACAGGCATAGTATTATTTACTAAAACTATATGTAAAATATACCATATCGTGAAGTCACTTTTTGTAAATGTATAGTTAATCTTACCAAAGGATTTTTAGTATATACTAAAACTATGTGTATAATTAACACTTTTCCAAAGTATATTTTTGCAATATTGTAGTTATGAATACTACAGACCTAGTAGAATGTAATATAAATA
>JABUQX010044517.1:0-10000 GCA_015478945.1 Trachelipus rathkii
CAGGCAAACAAGCCAGTCACAGTTTAACACAAACAAGCAACAGTCACAGTTTAACAGACAAGTCACATAGTTTAATGGACACAAACAAACCAGTCATAGAGTTTAACAGACAAACGCAAACAACACTCATAAAGTTTAACAAACAAAAGTCCGAGTTTAACGAACGCAAACAAGTCATAGAGTATAAAAGACAAACACAAACAACAGTCATAGAGTTTAGCGAACAAGCAACAGTCATAGAGTTTAACAGACAAACCAGCAACAGTCAAGAGTTTAACGGAAACAACAGTCAGTTTAACAGACAAACAAATAACAGTCACAGAGTTTAATAAACACAAACCATCATAGAGTTTAACAGGAACAAACAACAGTCATAGAGTTATTATGCACAAAGTTATTGATCTCTTAAAATTTAATTTTGGGCATCAAATATTTCCAATTTTGAAATCAATCTAAGCGCAATGTTAGCACAATCAATTAAGGGTGCGGAGCTGCAATTAAGGATAACGGAGCTGCAATTAGTGTGCGGAGCTGCAATTAGTGGGTGTCGGAAGCTGCAAAGTTTGATGGATTGGATTCGGAAGGATGTAATTTTTGGAGTTGGGCATACAGGACGGAGGAACAAAAAAATACTGTAGAAATGAAAGCGCTCAGAGCTCCGAGAACATAATTTTTCAAATCGTGGCAGTAAAAATTACCAGCTCCAAAGCTCTGAAAAGCGCGCGTACACGCACGCACACACACACACCACACACATATATATGATAATCATATATAAGTATTATATAAATATATATATAATTATTATATAATATATATATATATATATATATATATATATAATATATATTATATATATATTATATATATATTTATATATATATTATATATATATTATATTATATAATATATTATATATATATTATATATATATTAATATATATTATTCTATATATATATATAATATATAATCCTCCAGTCGGTCGCTTCACCGTGTAGTGTTTGGGGGGCTCTTTGGATGCTGTTGGGTGTCGGATGTGGTGCTATAAGAAATTTAACTTAAGCGTCCGGTAGTCAAGAAGGATTTTTTTTTTTTTTTTCTTTTTTTTTTTTTTTTTTTTTTTTTTTTTTTTTTTTTAATTCCCACCATAAATCCCTTTATTTTTGTCATAAGGTTACCCTCTCCTTTCCCATGCACAGCCCTTGGGCTATCTGTGTCCTCTTTCCGCACGGGTTTACAGTTCACCCCACACTTCTCCCCGTGGATGAGGGTACAGTTAAAACCGGTCATTTACGCCTCACCTCGACCGGGCGCCAAGTGTACGGGGAACCTGATGCCTGTGGCTAACCACTGAGGGAGGCTGTTTCTGCACTTTTGGTGTATAATCCCTTGGACTTACGGAAGACATTAGTGCCGTGTGGTACATGGGTGGGACCCCACGTAAAGGTTTGGGAGGATCTTCGAGGCCACATCCACGCCAACCTACGGGGTGGGGTCCGGGTGGTTGTGTGGGTCTCTGGCTTGTGACCTGTTGTGGGGAGAAGGATTCCCTTTCCTTATGAAACAGATACGCCTTTCCAGCCTATCCTGTTATTTGCGTTTTTATGTCTCATTTGCTTTATTGCTATATGGCTCACATTCATTGTGACGAAGCTTGTGGTTAATTTTTATATGGAAAGTCTAAAGAAAAAACGTTCTTAAATAAGTGAGCTGAACATTCTGCCAGCCTTCAGCTTGATCCTACCGACGGTCCCTAACTACTTCTATGGACCTGGTACTATATATTTGCTTTCTCTTCTACTACAGCCTGAGGGTCTCTCCGCAAAAATTTCATCGATTGTCGACACAGCAGAAATCACCTCAGGTGCCCCACGGTCGGGCAAATCCCGTAAGTGCCCCCCGTAATAGTCGTACTCATTCGTTTACTCCATACGCTGCATCCCCTCCAGGAATGTCAGCAGACTGTCCATTCCCGATGTATTACTATATTGCGATCCACTACTCCAAATCTCTTAACTGAGCACTAAACCATTCGCTCTCAGTGGGACTCGAAAAAGCCCTAGGTAGTTGAATACCTCCAGTCACATTGATGGGACTGGGGTTCCATTCTCGTTAAAGCTGCTAACCGAAATCAGAGTTCCATTCTGTCATCCTTAACGTCTCTAGATGTTCCAATTATTTTCTACTCCTGATCGACATAAGAAACACATCTAAGGCACTATTTATTGTTATCAACATGAAGACAAGACACAGCTATCATTTGGAAGAATCAACAGAAAGATTTTTCCGTTACAGACTATTAGTTTCCTCCCTTCTGCGGGAACCCCTGACAAACAAATCCGTTTTTACTGCTGACCTTATTAATAACCCTTATTCACCTACAAAGGTCAAAATAGGGTTCGAAAGTTATAGTGTTCGCACGTTTATCCTTCGACCCAGAGCGTTGCTTCAAATGTCAACGGTTTGGTCATCCGAAAATACTGTAGGGGACAGGAAGACATATGCCCAATCTGTTGGAGAATTATTTCACCTCCCATGTGAAACTAACACTCCTAACTGCAGAAACTGAAAGGACCCCACAGTGTTCCTCTTTCAAATCCCCGTCTTACGTGTTTGAACAGGAGGTTTTAGAGCTTTGTACCATACATAAATTGAGCAGGAGAGATGCTATACGCCAGCTCAAGAAAAATTATCAGACAAATCAAAATCAAACTTGACGCCCATCAATTTACAGCTACCCCCAACGTCCTTCACGTGTAATATCGCGCAAACACCTCTCTAATAGAACTCCTCTCTATTCCGTTGAAACTCCAGGGCAGTACTGCAACACGTTACCTGTACGCCCACACTACCACTTCTCAAGACACAAAACAGCCCTTGATCAATCTCCGTCATGAGAGCCCATCATAAGCCTATTCTGAGCATTAATCTCAATCAAGCTACCAATGAAACTAAGCTAGCTCATCAAATACAAAATTTGGAAAACACTTCCTGCCAAGGACACATGTCCCCATACTCACCAAACTGGTTCACCAAACTTATGCAGATGGATCGTTCTTTGTCTTAATTCGCTTCCCACATTAACTAAAACCCGCTGGTAAAATGTTTTAAAACACCAGAATAAGATATATTCGCCAAGTTAAAGATATCGCTAAAATATAGAGGCAAACGAATTCTTAAACAAACACAGTAAACCCAGAAATGTAAAACTGCAACTCAGAAGAGACCTCGCCATAAGTCCACTTCTGAGACAAATGCAAAGCTTTAATACGGACTGTACCAAGTAATCCAATCCCAACTAATGAACAACTCACCAACCAGTCATCTAATAGTCTACAAGAACATTTTAGTTCCTCTGATTTTCTTCTATAATCTTCTCCGAGGTTTCCTTTATCAGTCCTCTCTAAGGGTTCTTATCCCTAGAAGATGAATTGGATAACGCTCCCAAATGTAGCTTGATGCGATGACCATTCTTTTTCTAATGCTTCCTGCACTTCCCAGAAAGGTGAATGGAAAACTGTTCAACGTAACGTCGCAAACGCCTAAACGTTCTGGGTCTGATGGAGGCATGAAGAAAGGGTACCCAGAGGTCCCCATTCTCCAATCAAACTACCAATTCCCAAAATCACCCGCATGATGAAGCACTGGAAAAATCTCCAGATTCAGACCATTGCCAATTCATCGAATCCCTTATTGGAAATCGATGTCCCAACACATTTTCAAAAAGACAATACCCTTCTGGATACACCTTCTCCATTTCCATCGGAACAACCTATGCCCCTCCCACGACCACATTTCGAATCTGCTTGCCAAGCGGTATTCTGAAACTGCTCTCTCACTAATAAATATGAGCATTACGAAGGCTCTTCTATTAACCAACCAAACCCCATAACAAGTTGGACTTGGTTGAATTAACTTATTTCGCATTCATGAGGTGAAGCTCTTTCAACCAAAAAACTTGAAAAGCTTCCCGGTAAAGAGACGTCATGACAACCTAACAAATCTCTGTGTAGCTACTGGCCCCGCAGGTTTGTTCCCCTCCTCGCCGAGACCCACGTCTAACCTTCCTCTCGATCCGAACCCACCTCTAACTTACCCCCAGTCCACATAGAGACATTGTCTCTAATAGACCACCATCATAAAATTCATAACTCACCAATGACTACTTTCTTCAATGGAATTGTCGTGGATATTACTCTATATTTCGGAAGAACTTGTTTCAACTATAACATATATGTAACAAGTGTATATGTTTGCAAGAACTCCGACTATGTCATCGTGACTTCCTTCAACCATCTGAATATAAATCGCGTTAACTTCTATAGAAAGAGGGTGACAATGATAGGGGAGCGAGCAGGAATACTTCACTTCACAAATCTATCCCTTCGCCAGTCCTCTCAACCAACCTTCATGGCAGTAGCGCACGAATTACTTATCCAGCGACTTACTATATGTTCAATCCTACTGCTCCAGTATGTGAATTTTACTAGGTCGACTTAGCGATCTTTTTATAACAGCTCTGCTTTCCGGTTGTTATACTAGTGACTTCAACCTCCGCGCATCCCTTATGGGGTGACCTGTCCACCTTCATCTAAGTCGCAAGATCTTAATAGATCTCCTAATCCCCTTTTCCCTGGGATGCCTTAACACTCGGACTCCCAACCTATGACGTTTTAGATACACACCTCTTCTTGTATCGATATTTCCTTTTGCTCCCATTCCTTATGGATCGTTTTTACTGGTCCCGCTTTGATTATATATACGGCAGTGATCATTACCCAATAGCATTAAATCGAGCTTGCTCCAGCACTCAATGCAAAACCCAACTCCAGCTGGCGTCATGATCGAGCGGATTGGGCTCCTTTTTATCAGGCGACAGCTATCCCTCTTTCTCCTTTTAATAACGATTTCCACTGTTGATGGATGCCTTTCGCCTTCTTCCAGAATGTATGTCATCTCGCAGCGGAAGCTTGCATTCCACAGTCATTTTCCTCAGACAGGCGGTCGGCAACCCCCTTGGTGGTCCAAGAGTGCGCACAAGCCAACCGAGAGAAGAAAACTCTACAGGAATACAAAAAGGCCGGTACTCTACCAAACATTGATTATTCGTTTAAAGCGCCGCAAGCGAGATCTAGGCGAATTAATCGTCAAACGCGTAAATAACAATTTTTCTGAACTTACATATTCGACTGTTAATCCACACTCCCGCTTCCCTTAGTGTGAAAGTTACACTAGCAAAAGTATTTCGTCGCTCCATTATGACTCTCACCTCACAGTTCCTCCTTATGGGCATGAAATTAACTGATACGAATTCAGCCCGGCGTGGTAGCGGATTGCGTTAGGTTATCGCTTGCAGCTCATTCAAGTTCATTGGGTCCGCCCAACTGAAGCGCCTTTCAAAAACTGAGAACCGACACAGCACTACCAGACTTTTCAACGCGAAAGGAGAGATCATAATCCTCCAACCGTCTTTTTACACTTGCAGAGTAAATCAATACTGCATTGGCAAATACTATAAGACGGTGCCCTTGGTCCCAGACATGATTTCTACATCATTGCTCGATCATATCCATACCTTCGGCGTCAGCAATTTTTGCTGGTATTGTTATTGATAAGCAGATGAGAGAGAGATCAGACAAGGCTGTCTAATTAACATCTATACTTATGAGTGACTACAGCTAGTGCTTAAACTCCTAATCTTAAGAAGGTGAATGTATGCAAGTGTGTGTGAAAGCGACCTAATCGACTCTGTGACTCACACCACTGGAATTAGGCCGATATACTCACCTTAAATTAAATTGTACAACATTCTCTTACTATCCATTCCGTAGAACTATCGTTGATTACTAACATTTTGACGTTACAAACATCTACAATACTAACCCCATAAAGGGTTATCGGAGCTGTTCAGGCAAAATTCCGCTGATCTTGGCTGTTGAGTACTTTCCACACGCCTGTCAGAGACAACACTACATCATGATAAGAGGATGGTAATTTAGAAATCCATATTAACTAATTCGGACAGAAGATTAGGATGTCTCTCTCCTTTCTCTAAATTAACTGCGAGTAGTAAAATTAGTTGTCGAGGTGATATTAGTATTTGATACACTATGTAGACAAGAGAGCTTGTACCATTAATGTTGAGAACAATCACTGTGCTGAGACTGGGATTCTCTTAAACTTCATTTCTGCGCGGCTGATGGTATTTTCCGCTGTAAGTCCAACTCCCTCTATCTAGCTCTTCATATACACTTAAGTCGCGATCTTACGCACACACAATGTTCGGTCTGCTACTCTTTTTCGTTAGTGCGCATATATACTGTGTTAACTCGGGAAGTTCCAAAACGTCGATAAGCATTTTCCTTGGGTATGGAGGCACGTGCTTATTCTGCTCTTCAAGGGTGAGCTGGGAGGATTTTTTAACAGAGGATTGAGTAAGTATCTGATGAGATTTATCTTATTTTGCTCTCTCGTGATTTTAAATGAATATTGCTGTATCCTAATTTTTCCACTTGAGACTGTCAAAATTCTTTATCATTGACTTTTTAATCTGACTGGAATGACTATAAGAGCATTATCGCTATGACTCTGTGCACATATGGCTAGAACGCACGAAAACGGCAACATGACTAGCTATGAAATTAAATATTTCACAAGTATGCGGCTAGCTTCCATTGTGTCTCTCTATCATTTTTCTTCTGACCCACCCTATAAATAACCTCATGCAGTGCCTTTATTAAGAAAAATAATTGGGAATTTCCGAAGAACTCTCACGCTTCTTCCCAGCGAACCTAACGTGCAAAATTCATTAGCATAATGGTTTCAGCGAACATCGTAAATTAAAGATTTTATTCTACACCAGGTCAAGTTATCTATCTATTGGCATGTCCGTCTTACGAATTTGACCACACTTTAACATTACCTATGCGCGCCAGTAATTACTAACAAACGCTGTAAAAGATACATTGGTCAGAAATACGCACTTAAAGCTGTATTACGTGTATATCATCTCGCCTCCAACATCTTAGGGGTGTCATGTATTGAGCATAATACACACTTATGTACACACGTCATTTACTGTAAGCCAAATATAACTCCGATCAGAAAATGGATTTAATGGCCATATGTTTGTGCAATATATCTATGGAAGGCTTTCCAAATGACACCTAAACACTAATCTAAATATACTGTACACGAAGACATAACGTAGACAAACCCCTGCTTACTAATACACACATCATTCATGAAAGAGACAAAACGAAAATGTAAGTGAGACAATGCAACACCTGTAATGCTCACTACTGAGTGAAGTCTTTTCGAACACAAGTCGATACGAAAGCCATACCACTCGGTTACACGCAGGTGAGCCTTGAAGTTGAAAAATCCACGAATGGTAAGTCCATAAAACATAAATACAAAATATTTAACGTACATCTACACATTCGAAAGAGAAAATACATTATATGCTACTATAAAATGGTTCATTATCTTTCAGTTATCATTCCAGAACCACCATATACCATAAGTGGCTGCCCTGAAACATCTCGAATACATCCATAAGAGGCAAGGAGTTTATTGGGTTATATCCGTTAGATATAAACAAACATACAAACATTTAAATACAAAAATATTTATACATAATTATGGATATGAAACAATGAATTATTACAAGTTAATTAGGCATCATTGATCCGAACCGTTAAATCCTGCACCAAATACGGACCAAAGTTCAGACTTTTGAGGAGCATCGTTTTCTAACCGCTATCCAAGGTACGGTATTCTTGATACAACACAAATTGCGTCATCTAGTTAGTTTTTCACAAAGCATGTTCAGCTCCTATAGTTCAGAGGGACAACATGCTGCTCTTGACAAATCTATGTTATGATTGACCAGAAGGTTGCTATGACAAAATTGAAGTCCTTTTATCCTATCGCAAATATTTCTTCATATAGGCTATATAATTCAGGCTGACGTACGGCATTCTACCCACGTTAGACCCTATTTGGCTCTGGAGACAGTCAATTTCGACTCCAACCAGGATATGCAACGTCCCGTACGCTGGAATACTCCAAAACCATGGAATCTTGCTGCCTCATAATCCAACTTATAAATGATGAAAGCCCAAATTGTCTCTTACACACAGTCCACAAGGATAGTCAATCAATTTATATGTAGATGCTGCTGCCACCAGTGTGCTTGTTAATTTGTAGGTCCTTATTTGAAAAAATTTCTTCAATACATAAAAGGGGAGAGGTCAAACAGAACCATTTAGAATTCGATAAGGAATCAAAGTCGTAGTGAAATTCAAAAATGAGTTTCTGCCCGGACTCCGGGAGAGTCCAGGCCTATCACAGCCATTATATGATAATGATGTAAAGAACCCACTGTTTTCCTTGCATCGGCGTCCGAATACCAAAAGCAGTAAGTGGGTGATTCCGCTATGGTTCTGAGCGCTTTGCCGCAGGGCAAGTTCCCTTCGCAGAACAACTGTTAGTGCATTGCAACAAGTCGTGTCAAGACCCTTCTATAAATCCCCATAAATTACCCTTTAGGTATCATATCATTAGTAAGATCGCTAGATTCGATTGATTGATCGTCACGGGCCCAGAGGTTTGACTTGAGAGCATCTTTCTCCGAGTGTTAACTGTAGATTTGGGCGCAATTTTCTAGTATTCCTTTTTTAATTTTTTCTTTTTCATTCTTGAGTGTTTCTTTTCAAGAAGCCTGCGTTGATTTGATACGTTGCCTGGGTAAGTAATCGTAACTCAACCTGCGCGCATCATCCAATTATTTAGGATGTGATTTGTTTCAGAAAATCTCGTTTTACATGCTGCTCAGAAACAAAGGCGCTTGGTAAGAAAGCCTTCTCTTTTTAGAGTCAAGCCTAACCCTATAAAAACAGGGAACAATGATTTAAGGTAAATGCTGTACTCATCAACGTATTCTATCCAGAACTCTCTGACACTATGATGTTTTTTATCTCTCACATCATACCGTAAATATATTGCAATGAAAGTCATACTCTCCGTAAAAGGTACCAAATCTACCCTATTTATTAGTTTGAGGATCTTGCTGAACCCCCCTCATGTAGGTGGAGTTCGATAAACGTGGGCCGAATTCGGAGGTGAGTCTACAACGCGCGCGGGCACAGAGCGAGGCGTTGCCTACACAACAAATTGTCGGCCTCTGACTCGTGGCGTCTCTAGTCTGAACTAATTTCGTTGTCATCGAGGGATGAGTTTCCACCAAGGGTCGCCAAAGCCTTTTTCTTGGAAGTTTATCGCTCTTGCCGGGCAGGATTCTGGACGAGAGTGAATCTTAGCTGACGACGGTGCTTGTCCCTCATAATATTCCGTATACAATAGGCATTGTTTCAATCTTGACTGAGAGTATGCGTGCGACTACCACCACATGACCTGAGAGTTTTTATATACTTATTCTATCGTTCACTTTGACTTATGCCAAAAATTTTGCTCGCGCAATCTTAGCCATAAGTTATCGTATAGCATAATTACTTTACAACATTTTTACAAAGTCAGAAATCGGAGGCGGGAGCGCGACACTTTATCAGCATATCTCGGTGTATATGGTCATATCAAAGTAACGTGTCATTAGGATATATATCGAGTGAGATATATCGGCGTAGAAATATAGTAAATATCCTCATTAAGGAAAACCATAATAATATATAAATAGTACCGATAATACGGTTAGAATTATATGAGGTCTATTATTACTTACCACAATAGAGACGCTTTATCACTCACATGAGTGTGAACTTATGTAGACCACGCCTTCCACCGGTCTTGGCCTATCAATATACTCAAATTAATATTATATAAACTATACCCACAGCTATATATAATATGTATACAATACGAATGACACCGCTTATCCTCCTATCATAATTTGCCAATTTATGCCGTCTGTCTCACCAAATATACCGGTATAATATATCACTCGAGTACACAGAGTTTATGTTATTCATAGCTAATATC
>JABUQX010044517.1:17500-20000 GCA_015478945.1 Trachelipus rathkii
TCAATCTAGGTTAGGTCTAGGTCCTACGGCAACGACGATCCGTCTAGATAGGTCGTACTGTACGGCTTTTAAGTCTAGGTTAGGATAAAGTGTGGTTAGGTACACACAGATTTCAATTATATCCACTATATATATATATATATATATATATATATATATATATATATATATATATATATATATATATATATATATATATATATATATATATATATATATCGATATCGATAGATATCGGTATCGATATATTATCGATATATCGAAATCGAAGATCAGAAACTTAGGTTGTATTATATATATATATATATATATATATATATATATATATATATATATATATATATATATATATATATATATATATATATAACTGCCATATATATATATATATATATATATATTTAACAGATATATATAAAGTGATTTTTACTTTCAAAATTATTTGAAAACTAATTTTTTCGAAATAAAATGACTCTCTCTCTCTCTCTCTCTCTCTCTCTCTCTCTCTCTCTCTCTCTCTCTCTCTCTCTCTCTCTCTCCCCCCCTCTCCAGTCAAAAAACTTACAATAACCTAGGCAATTTTGTAGTATATGTGCCTGTGTGAATTTCATCTCAAATGCTACTGCAGAATCATACAATGAAAGCTGATCAGAGGGAAATTTTTTGATCAAAGATTTTCCGTAATATTTTTAATTACAGTTTACGGCATAGTGAATTATAGTTATCTCGATTCTCAATACACATACATCACCAAAAATATAGCCAATAACTACAACAGAACTGTCTATTATAACATACAAAAAATCACACATTCTCTCTCTCTCTCTCTCTCTCTCTCTCTCTCTCTCTCTCTCTCTCTCTCTCTCTCTCTCTCTCTCTCTCTCTCTCTCTCTCATGCTTCTGCATTCGAATAACTTTCACGGTGGCTAGAATTTCGAAACATATTGAGCCGAAGAAGGGCTTGCTATTAAGCATAGATATAATCTGCGTACTCTAATCCACTTGGTTGGGAAATACACTTAACTCAATTTTTTCTGACCAAGAACCTACTGTGGTAGGTAATTGGATAAGGGTTCAGTGGACACAAATTATATATATATATATATATATATATATATATATATATATATATATATATATATATGAACTAATAGACGATCTCTTTTTCCATATATATTCATATACCCACATTTATGCATATATATATGTATATATATATATATATATATATATATATATATTTATATATATATGTAAAAATAATATATATATGATCTATATATAATATATATATAACAATATATATATATATATATATATAATATGTATATATCTTTCTCAATATCATCTTTCTTTAACTAACTGTATATATATACAGTGGCATTATCTGAAATGTTTTCGGAATGAGGAATAAATATTGTTTCTTAAATATATATATATATATATATATATATATATATATATATATATATATATATATATATATATATATATATATATATATATATATATATATATAAATATATACTATCTATTTGACTTCAATACATATATATATATATATATATATATATATATATATATATAAAGTGGAAGGACCAAATATTAAATTTCTAAGAAAAAATGGGAGTAATTTATATAAATTACTAAAATCATCTTACCTAAATTGTTAACTTTAATCGCCGGGCATGAGAGTGAGCAAAATCCGAGATAACATCTTCAGTTTTTATGTCAATATTTCGATGTATGTAGAGGAGGGAAAGTCCAGTAAGTCTTTCATCTCCAATAGTATTTCTCAAGTAGGTTTTCAGAAGTCTTAATGTTGAAAAGTTTCTTTCTACTGAAGCAGTAGACACGGGTAAAATTGCCAGTATTTGCAACAAGATGTAAATATTTGGAAATTGTGACTGCGAACAAGAAACTAGTCCGTCTATTGCTGTTTTTGGACGATCTGTGCTGTGATGCCATTTCAACTTCCATAAATCCCATTCTGCTTTTACTAAATCTTCAATTGGGCTTTCGAGATCTTCCTTGTAAAATGCTATACATTCTTTTATCTTCTCATATGGCACATACATCTGTTCGGTATGACAAATTGCAAGGAAGAAATAATTACTTTATGACTTAAAAACCTCTCTCTTAATGCTGATATTAAATCATCCAAAAATGGTATAAAAATGGATGTTCTCAAAATAAGTCTGTGGGTCGGAAGTAGGAATGTTGGGTCTGTATTTTTGGAACTTGTTAATTCTTGGTACAGCATTTTCAATACACAGCTCTGATACGCTTATACATTCTTCAAAAATCTGCTGAAATTCTAATGTTGCATTCTCTCTGATGGCTTCAAGTTTACTTTTAACTAAAGGACTTACGAGATTTGTTCCTGACAGCGACAAATTATATAAAATTAATTTAACCTCTGCACTTTATATTATTAACAGATATGATACTTAAAAATTTTTAGTCTAGAAAATTTCGGGGGGGGCCATGGCCTCCCTGC
>JABUQX010044517.1:22500-25000 GCA_015478945.1 Trachelipus rathkii
ATAGATAGATAGATAGATAGGTTGCAACTCTGACCCGTTATTCTAAATATAAAAGTATATAATAAATTCTAATTGGTTTACTCTTTCAAAAATGTTAAACTCCACAATATGAGTATATTTAATATCACAGAATTCTAAACTACAGAGTTTTCAAAAAAATTTGTAAAGTACAATAATTTTACTATTCAATTTGAAAAAAAAAGAAAAAAAAAATAAGATTTGATAATTAAAGTTTTATCAACCTAACCCTATCTTTTCATATCCAATTTTTATTTTTTTTTATTTTATTTTAAAGAAAAATATGAACAATGAGACCCTTATTCTTCAAAAGAGCAAATTTGTGGTCACTATTGCTCAAAATTAGCACCTGATGTCCCAATTATTTTCATGAATCAAGAGACGAAGAGAGAAAGACAAAGAAATAGAATGATATGAAGAGAGATGATCACTGCTAATTTTATATCTTCCTCCAGAGGATTATCGACCTGAAGAGATTAGAAATACCGTCATATCACATCTGTTTAAGAGTTCCCAGCATGGGATACGATTTTACATTGTTTGAAATACCATTGGAGAAATATATATATAAAAAAATATATATAAAACACAGGCAAAAGAAGAAAAAGATGGATTGGAGAACAAAAATCTAATGCATCTGCGGTATAAACAAAAAAAGTGAAAAAAAAAATATATTTTTGAATTATAAACCATTATATTAGCAATGATATTTACTGATGCAACAAGTAGCCTGTTAGAAAGAAAATGGAAAGAGTCAGCCCCCAGAGTTAGAGAGTGGACAAGTCAAAAAAACATCAGACCATCTTTTCAAGAAGAACTTTGTGAATGGAACTATCCTAGATATGTGAACCATACTTGAAACAAGAACGGTCGAAACCATTTATACAGAACAGGCAACTGACTGAGAGTAAGTTACGAGGGCGCCTAAGAACACCTAAACTGTTGCAAAAATTCTTACGTGAGGGAGATACGATGTGATATTTCCTAGAAATATCATTGGAAAAGGAAGCACAAAGAATATCGAAGATAAAGAAAGGCTTGAGCTGTTTTGACGAAGTATACATTATAACTGTGTGCAAGATTGTCTAGAGTAGATAGCATCAGATAAAGGAGTAATGTACGGTAGAGTCATTGGTAGAGTCATAAGAGACGAAATAAATAAATAAGCCATTAATGAATATTAGAAAGTTATATTAGAAATATTAAAAAATTAGAAATATTAGAAAGAAATATCAGAAATGTTACTAAAGCCCTAATGAACTCGATTATTAATAGATTTTATGGATGATTGGTGGACATTCACAACAACTGCAACAGAATTGCCAGAAAAGAAACCAGAGATGAAATTCCAGAGAGGACAGATGCCAAACAAGGGAATTTGAAATCACAGAAATATTCAAGATTTTTGATGTGTCCACTGCAGCTGCAGAAGATTTAACAAAATGCAGAAAGGTAGAGGATCAAAAATCATGGAGAAAGGAAAGAAAATCCCCATTTGAGAGTTCCTTAGGCAGCTTTAGGCAGCTTTGAGATTTAAATATATTAAATTTTTTTGGAAAGAAAAACTTTTTCGGGTCGGATTGAGGGCATGCAGTAATCAGCAGGAAGTAAATGTAAACACAGATTGACGGAGAAAACACGGCTTACCGAGGTAGTGTCCAAGATCGAAAAAGAACAGATTTTGAAATCCGATCGAAGAATACAGCCAGTAACCACATCATTGATCAATATCAAATATGGACTGAACAGAAAACATTTTCACTTGAAATTACAATGCTAGACTAAAATGAGTTTAAGGGAAAGAGAGGATGAGGAACAGCAGCGAAATCGTTCAAATGGATTGGAGTCAATTGTTCGGAAGGAGAAACGAACCACACCTTATCAAATTTTTTAGACAGTTTACCTTTCAAAATAAAAAATAATGTAACTTGACGAATATGGTCGTCGTAAAAAAAAAAACATGAAGAGTATAAGTGAAAAGAAGAATTATATTTATAGTTGACATTTTAGCAAGGGTGTTTTAGGTATGTTAGAGCATATACATATCTTCCCCGATTAGGAATGAAATGTAAGTACAATAAGATGCGAGAGTTTGAAGATTATGGTAAGTCCTGAAGATAAAGGGCAAGATAAGGGTCACGAAATTAAGCTAAACGAAATGAAAAGAAAATATAAGCCACTGTGCTAGAAAATATCACCTCTGTCAAGCATTATAAGCACCTAAAAGGGTTCCCATCCGCTGAAGAAATAATTATTCTAAGTAACGTTGAAGAAGTACATCTGTTAGACTCATCATTTGAGACAGAAAAACGCCTAAAACGTTGAAAGTGTGGTGAACTTTAATGACGAAGTATTGGAAGTTATCCCATCCCATCACCAGAGGCATCTAACATATATATATATATATATATATATATATATAATAATATAACTATATATATATATATATATATCTTCTTTAACTATATATAATATATATATA
>JABUQX010044517.1:37500-40000 GCA_015478945.1 Trachelipus rathkii
TATATAAGCTATATATATATATCTGATCTTGACGAACGCACTACCACGCGCAAATTGTAGTTTATTTTTCTTCGATGGTATCGAAGGTGGCGTAATTTTATAATTAAGGTTATTGGGTTACTAACTTTTCTACGTAGTTGTTATATTTATTATATATATATATATATATATATATATATATATATATATATATATATATATATATATAACTATATATTTATATATATATATATATATATATATATATACATATATATAGCATGTTGTACAGATGATTCAAGTAAAAAATTTCAGTGTCTCAAACACGTCTAAAGTGTAAATGCTTCGAAATGTTCGGCAAACGACACTGTCTCTCTCTCTCTCTCTCTCTCTCTCTCTCTATATATATATATATATATATATATATATATATATATATATATATGTATATATATATATATATATATATATATATATATATATATATATATATATAGAGAGAGAGAGAGAAAGAGAGAGAGAGAGAGAGAGAGAGAGAGAGAGAGAGAGAGAGTTAGTTGATAGGAACTATGCAGGAAGAGGGAATAAAAATAACCTAACTATATATATATATATATATATATATATATATATATATATATATATATATATATATATATATATATATATGCTGAACTTCACTTATGACATTTTTTTATATATAATATATATATATATATATATATATATATATATATATATATATATATATATATATATATATATATATATATATATATATATATATATATATATATAAAAGAAAGAGAAAGCGTAAAATAAGTTCATTTGTGTAGACTCAAAATTCTCAGGAAAACGTGGAGTCAAATTTGACACTTCGCGAAAATAAAAACCTCTCGAAACTTAACTTGATTGTCAGAGTACAGTATCTCCACAAATATGCATATACTGTATAACATATATATGCTATACTGTATATATATATACTCTATATATATATATATATATATATATATATATATATATATATATATATATATATATATACATACAATATAGACACATACGATTCTATTTATATTTGTGTTAGGATAAAAGAATTATTCACGTTGTTAGTGGAAACCATTGACCTAAAGTAAAGAAAAGCTTTGTTAATGAAGTACATGAAAACCGTGTCAAGTGTTAATTTGTTGAATGAAGTTGGAATTTGTTTTGGAAAGAAAGAAAAGCCAAATTTGACTGAAGTAGTATGCAAACTTTTCACGTTCACAAATTCTATACACATACCCCTAAAAGTACACGTGTATATATATATATATATATATATACATATATAGATAACTAACCGCATCAATCTTTATATATATACTTATATTTATATATACTATAAATATATATATATATATATATATATATATATATATATATATATTTATATATATATATATATATATATATATATTAATATATATATTTATTTATAATATATATATTTTTATATATATATATACTATATATATATATATATATATTATATATATTGTATATATATATATATATATATGTAAGACAGACTTGAACATAAAGTCGTCTTTATTGCAACGAAAATCACCCAACGAAAAATAATTAAATTAAAAAGGAGTTAGACCTATCGACGCGTGTACTTCCTTATCAGCTCAGAATTTAAAATTATGAAAAGAATGAAAAATTACAAAACGGAACCGTACACAAAAATAATAATAATAATAATAATAATAATAATAATAATAATAATAATAATAATAATAATAATAATAATAATAATAATAATAATAATAATAATAATAATAATATAATAATAATAATAATTAATAATAATAATAATAATAATAATAATAATAATAATAATAATAATAATAATAATAATAATAATAGTAATAATAATAATAATATTAATAATAATAATAATAAATGCAAAATATGCAATGCCTTTTTACTTTATATCATTTCCATTTAGCTCTACGAATGGATTTATTTATCCTTTTTAAATACCTGTCGGAAAGTCCTCGATAACTTGCATTTCGAAAAAAGGTTTCAAATTTAGCTATGAAGTAATCATTGCTATTTATACTTTCGGAATATTAAGAAGAGTTTCCATAGGGAATTATAGATACAAAACCACCATCATATTTTATTCATTATAATAACTCAAGTTTTCTCTTTGTTTTCAACAAATAAAATGAAATAACGAAAAAGATTCAGTCTTTTGTGGCAATTTCCTTTTTAGGCAAATATTTTTTTTTTCTTTTTGAAAATTTCATTATTTTGTTTTTTCTCTGTTCCACACTTATTTTTTTTCCATTGACTTAAAATATGAATAAAATTGGTTCAGGAATAGGCATTCTTCAATCTTCATGTCAATTTTGTAGGAGTACTTGCAGTGATTCGTAATGATTAAATGTCATTTTCAAAAACCAAAATGAATCAATATGATAAATCAATCAGCTTATTTATGGCAGAAAATAAGTACGTTCATACTCAA
>JABUQX010044518.1:0-13844 GCA_015478945.1 Trachelipus rathkii
TATATATATATAGTATAATATATACCTTATATTATATATATATATAAATATAGAATATAATAGTAATATACATAAACCCATAATAACTATATATATATTATATATATTATATATTATATATATATTATATATATATATAATATATATATATAATATATATATATATATATATATATATATTATATATATAATTATATCATATAGTATATATATATATAATAGTATAATATACTTATATATATATATTATATATATATATATATTATATTATATATACTATATACTATATATAGTATATATAGCTATATAGTGGCTCAAACGTTAGAGCGACGGAGTCGCATGCAAGGTCGCGGGTTCGAATCCTAGTCCCTATGTAGGGAGAAATTACCTTAGAGAAGTCCCCTCCTTGTAGGGCGTATGCCCTGAGGTGTGAAACTTGTAAGATAATTAATATATATATACTTAATATACTAACTACTATAATATATATATATATATATATATTATTATATCTATATATAATATATTATATAATATACTATATTATATATAGTATATACTATATATATATATACCTATATATATATATATATATTGAAAGGTAGTGATAGTGTATACAATAGATAATCGGGCTCTTGAGGAATAGATGGCGTGTTGTTCCAGAGTGAAACACTCCATAAAAATAAGAATCAGAAAATAGAAAATTAAAAAATTTCACTCAAAGAATCCACTACACTGCGAAAAAAAAATTAAAATGCATTTTTAATAGTAAAAATAAGAATATTTTTTCCAGTTTATAAATATATTTATCCTCTTTCAAAATTAAATAAAATATATTTTCTTATATTAAATCATACTGTATTTATATTATTATTATTATTATTATTATTATTATTATATTGTTATTATATTTATAAATAATATTGCATATCCAGTATGACTATATTATTCATATTATTATTCATTCATTATTATAGATTATTATTATTATTATTATCTATTATATTATACATACATCATTTCCCTTACAGAGGTAACCGTTACTTCCAGAGTACTAAATGTTTTATTTTTTTTATTATTATTATTTTTCTTATTATTATTTTTCTTATTATTATTATTATTTTTCTTATTATTATTAAATTATTATCATTGTTAAATTAATATCAAAACTAATTTTGGGCGTTTTAGTTTTGGCAGGATCTTCTGGAAAACGCGAGAATAATGCAAGATTCACAAAACGAAAACAATAAACTTGAGTAAATTTAGAAAATATTCATCCGCTCGCTAGATTGACTCTGCGTTCTATTTGATTGCTTTTATTCTAACCTTACGGAATCTAGATTAGATTTTCCTCCAATGCGTAAGATGAACCTTAACAATGAAGTATAAAATAACTTTTTTATTATTATTATTTTGGTTTCGAATAAATTAAAATGATTTAGTAATAAATGAAATAAGAATACTTATATATTAAAGGTGTGCTTAAACATTTAAAATAAAAATTATTTGAAGTACGATAAATATCTTATTAGGCACATAAGAATATGATTCTGCCAGACATAAGATGTGTTGATATTGTGATATTGGGACACTTTTGCACTGTGTTATCATAAATTATTAAATAAAATAAATAAGATGCATTTACTTTACAAGCATATGTATAGTACATTAGCTGAAAATTATTACCTGAAAAAGTAAAAAAACATAAAAAGCTTATGACCAACATTTCAGTTAAGTTGATATATAGGAGGTTCAGTTCTACCATAGCTTGTAAACCGAGAGAGCTGTAAATCTGTTCAAAAACGTATTACTTTATTTTATAGACTCCTCTATTCTAAAAAGATGAAAATCATCTATACTTGAGTTCTCAAATTGGAGATTAACCTAACCTAACCTAACCTAACCTAACCTAACCTAACCTAACCTAACCTAAACATTAACCTAATCTAACCTAACCTAACCTAACCTAACCTAACCTAACCTAATGATCTTGCCAATACAAAAATTCTTTATAAAATATTTTTTAATATCCAACCTGAATTAAACGAAAGATGTTATCTCGCTTTCTTTCAACAGAGGCTACTCTCAGCCATGTATTTTTGACAAAATTTGGTACAATAGGAACCATCCAAGGAAAAAATGATAATAGTGCCATTGGTCCTTCCGTGTCTGTGAAGATGTCGGCAACATTTTCTGCGAATTTCATAATTTCCCCTAATTCTCATCTACTAATACTACTTATATATATACCTGTATAGTCTATATCAAAGATTAATCGTTTTTTTTATTCTATTTACAATGTTTCAACACGTATCCAGTTCTCACATCTAGGAGTTTTTTTGGAATTCCACAGTTTTATTCTAACCTAAGTCGTGCGGGCGATTGTAGAAGTAGCTCCTATAAATATCTCAATATCGAAGGTGTTGTTTGAGACTGATAAGTTCTCTGGTTAATTGGCAGTATAAGAATGAGGCCCATGGATTTATTCACGAACTTAACGCAGTCTGTACTTTTTTCTAAATGACCTCCATTTGTTTTTATACTTCATTCCACAATTTATTCGTTCGATCTCTCTCGATGATATTTTATAAAAAATACCATGACTTTACATAAAAACTTTACAATTACCATGTATATTAGCTTACACCAAATATCTATTCGAAAGTCATGGCCAAACTTCCTTTCGTGGAGTCTTGAGCTACTAAAATGGAAAGCAACAAACGAACATGCAGAACATGGTTTCAAGCATAAAATTTGCCCAAAGAATACTATATATCTCTATACTATATCATCACTACATGTATATATAGTATAGTATAATATAGTTTATCTATTATCTACTATATATTATCTACTATTACTATATAATAACTATATATTATTCTAATATATATATATCTATATATATATAGAGTATAATAATTCGATATTATATATATATCATATTAAGATATTAACTGGAAACAAATCTTTGGCAACCACTGTTCTTGGTGATCTTTAGTAGTTCGCCAAAAGTGCACGAAGGGAGGTTGGTTCCTGTGAAAATTTGAATAGATCTTAGTTTAAACCATACAATACTTCGCTACATATATAAATATAGTTATACTGCCATCTCAGATTCTTGCTGCGACTTTCTATGTTATCATTCTTAGTCTTCGCATTTCCAGTATTTTCCTCAAGACAATATCTATGACACAATCGAACCTCCGCCGCTCTTTTATACAACAATTACAGATTAACAGCAATTCACATTCGTAAAAATAAACTGAAAAAAAAGTTTTAGAAAGTCTTCCCAAAACGTTCCTATTATCATTCGACTATCTTATTGCCTACGATGCTTATTTAAAAAAAATTCCGATCCAGAATTTATCGAAGCACTAGCATATTTTCATCTACTTTCCAAGTACTTACTGAGCTTGGGGATGATCCATGCAAATGTCTAAGGCTATCCCATCTAAGTAATAAATTCTCAGTTACCGTGTATTCCAATTGTACCTACATAATATATAAGATGTCTTCCCAAAAAATTAAAAACAAAAAAATCTAGTTAGAACCTGAATCCATGGATGTCTCCTATACATTCTTATAAAAGTTTATAGTATACGTATTTAACCAGTATATTCACATATTCATATATATTATATATATATATATCTCTATATAGTATATATAATAGATCAATTATATGTAATATAAATTATATAATAGGCTATTTCTATATATAGATAATATATCTATATTTGCCCAAACTTAGATTCAACTATACAGTATATCATCTATTAGTATATTACTATACTATTATTATACTATTATACTATATTACTATATATATATAGCATTAATATCATATATCTATAATATATATTATATATATCTTAAGGCAATGGGCCGCGAAGTGAAGTTAGCCCGGCAATCCGGCTGAAGTTTAAACGTGGATAATCCGGCCCGGAATATCCGGATAGTGAAATTAGCCGGATAGCCGATACGATATCCGGCGTGCTGTATTATGTAGCTCGGGCGGGTTGAACTAATAAAAAAGTTTTATTTTTGCTCATCGTGGTAGTACTAAACTGTTTTATGTAGACCTTCGTCGATTGTAGACGAGTATTTATTATAATTTTAAAAAAGATTTATTAGTAAGATTAGGTATAGAAATGTTCTCTGTAAAATACGGAGAGATATACTTTGAAAATTGCGAGGTTCTTTGTTTTAAGTCTCTGTTTTAACACTTCTGAACCACTCTTTCACGTGTCTGACTCATGACTTTTACATCTATTAGTTCTTTTCTCACTGTATATCTCTCTCCAGTGAGTTACGTCCTTCAGTTCTTCTATAAACTCGGCGCACGCGAGAGGAAGATTTGTTGTATAATCAAGACTGAACATAAGGAAAAATGTTTGTCAAAAGAAACGTGTGGAGGTAAAAGACTTGAGGATTAGAGGGGTTACCCATTAAAATTCAATGCATTGGGTACTCATGTTGAGTTGGCAACCATATGTTCTTGAACTGCCTGGTCCTTGTGGAGCACACTAATTTTTTATTTATAGACTATTATTAATTAATGTACATTTTTTATTAAAATCATAACACCTCTAATTTAAATATATATAAAGCAGTTAAAAATATAAGTAGATGAGATTGTTAAATATACATATATATATCATAGAGTTGAGTAATGGAATATCATAAGGCATTGTTGTCTAAAATGTGTACCCAAACCACTTCTGCTCTACTACGAATGGGGGAGCGAGTAATTGCACTGTGCATTTTGATATCTTATGTAGTTATCACTTAAGTCTCACAACATTTTAATACTTATTTGACTTGCACAGAGCATGTGAATTTCGCCTAAAATCTTCAAATATCAGAGTGAATCGGTCAATAACACAATAAAAAGTACTAGACACAACAGTGACACTCTTATTATCGTATGAAAAGTAGAATAATCAAAAAGCTTCTTTCCAATGAGTCCATACGCACAATGGCTTGGCGATTAACAAGATACCAGAAGAGGTGATGTTGCTCCGATTCTCTCTACCAATCACCTTCAGTACAAGAGCGCGGGATAGGTTGGCAATCTGTAAAATTCAATAATATGATTAGAATCAATCATATTAGGTAGAAGTGTTTCATATTTTCGGGCTGCTTATGACTAACCCATAACAGGCCTTGATTTCAGTGAAAAAAACAATCGCGGCATAAAAGTATATTCCACGGGCACAAGTTATCACTGGCGGTGAGACAAACTATATTCCGTAAACGAAGTACCAACGTATACCTCCTCTGTGGGACCTTTATTTGGGGTTCCGCCCGGACGCTATTAGCGGATGTTGGGTGTGTTGCGTTTTTTGGTCACGTGTGGTGACACAAAGTCAGTTTAACTTTCTCCCTGTTGTAGATTTCGTGAAGAGATAGGGTATGGCTTTGGTAGCTGGAGTGGTGTATATAGTCTAGAGATCGGTGTATATCATGTATGTAAACAATAAAATTATATTATTTAAGAGTTATATGTATTAATATAACACTAATACAATCCTCCTACACCTCCTAATAACTATTTATGTATATTATTTATAATATAGTATTTAAAATAGCTTCGTAGCAAGGATCAATAATCCTGAGTAAACGTATTTAATTACCATATGAGAAGAACATAAGAATGCGGCGATCTCCACAATAATTGTTGCTCCCTTTACAATCTAAAAAAAAACACATATCTAAATAAAAATTCCGGAATATACCACATCAAATTGTACATTTTTACAGTTTTGCAAAGAACAATAGAATAACAATTAGTTAAATAATCACAAAAGTAAATAAACTCCAAAAAATATATTACCTGATTCGCAAACACAGGCTCAAAACGTTAATTTAATATATGGATAACCCATAAAGAACAATAAAAGTTTTCCTCATTTCTTTTCAATACTTTAAGGGAAACTAAAAATAACACCCAAAAGAGAAGAAAAAAAAAACCTAAATAAGCATAAATTAACAAACAATTGAAATATCACACAAAACTTGCTATATTATCTTCCCTTTACCTGAGGTCTAGGTATTGCCAATTAAAAAATATTATAGATTTTCCCACAGACAAAATGTACATAGGTGTGTGTGGAGTGTGGGGTGTTGTGTGTGTGTGGTTGCGCGGATATTAAAACTCAAATTGAAAAGAAAATGGGTTTCATATATTTGGAATCAGCGAAAACATTTAGGCAGGGAAGAGTAAAATAAATGTTATTATTGGTCTCCTGGTCCGTAGAGTCTGATTTTTTTAATGCTCACTTAATTTTGTAATGTTCTTCAAGTATTTCTCATTTTTCACTTCTGTCTAATCTCCACTGTTATTTTATTTCTTCTTCATTCTCATTCCATATAATATACAGGGAGAAGAAGAAAAATTGTATCTAGGTTTTTAACGTACTATATCACTCTGGTGTTTTTTAACATCCATGGTGGAATACTAACTTCAGGAGCTGATACTTCGTTCTTTAGATCATATACTTACGGCTTAGTAGAAGACTATCCTAATATAGTAATATACAAATTAAAGTTAATTTTTCCTAAGCCGGTAATCGTATATTTCTCAGCATAATTATATACCTAATATATTTACACACCTGTATAAGTTCTATAAAATATTATAAGATATTTACAGAGAAGGACTTTCCGCAAATCCGCAATTGCATATATATATAACAAAAAATTGAGGAAGATTGCGATTATTTGCGAGAATAATTGAAGACAAAATGTTGTGGAATTGTCTAAGTTAAACGAGACAATTCCTAATATGCATCATCATCCGACTAGGTTAGAGGACTAACCAAAAACAAAATTGTATTTTCAGTGGAATGCCAAAATTTATAGTCCACCAAGAAGTAGTTTTTTTACAAACGTGGCCCATCTTTGTACGCTTTGATAGCAACACGCGAAAATCGTTTTTTTTTATTTATTGTATTTTTTTTTTCTTATTTTTTTTTCTTCTCTTCTTATAAGCCCAAGTTCGTGTTCAGGCATGTCTTCTTTATTTCTCATGCAAAACATTTATCAATATTTAAATAAGATCGAGTGTTACTAAATCAGAGGGATGGCGATATTCTCAGAATCGATCAAAATATTTAGTTCTTGATTTCCTATAAAGTTTATAATCGAATATTGACCATTTTATTCGTAGCACCACTTTTTTTTAATAGAGTATTTATTTCCAACATTGCATTTATCAAGTTTTGTGCCCAAATTTGCTCTGATTTTTATATTTCATCACGTCGGGTAACATTGAGAATAATTCGTGTTTTTTTTTTTTAATATAATTTTCTGAGAATGTGTATATATTACTGGTAAATAATACACAAATGCTTAAAATCACGTTAAAAATAAGCAGTGTAATCTACTATTTCAGTAATACAATACTTAACATCGTGAGAATAAAATTATGGTGCTAAAAAATGCATTAACATGTGTCTTAGTAATGCTTAATTCCATTATAAAATCAGATTTTTTAAAAACCATAGATATTTAATATTTTTATAATATTCATTATTACCTTTTAATATTACCTATATTTTAATTAAACTTAAGTCTTCTTGTGGACCCACAAAATTTCAGATAAATTGTATTGTACAGTTTACATAAATGATGAATAAACATAATATAACATGATACCGCAACATCAAAATTCTAAACAAGTATATATTAAAATATATATAGTATATATATATATATCATATAATATATATATTATATATATAATATTATATATAATCTATATATATATAATATACCGTATATATATAATATATAGTAATAATAATATATATATATATATATATAATAATATAAGATTATATATACATTAGGGATGGCCGAAATTCGGCAACTCTCCGGTATCCACGGCCTATCCGACCAAGTGTTATTGAAACTACCGTATCGCAGGATATCATTGTTTATCCGGCGGGATAACCGGATAATTACTTCCCTAGTAGGTTCTTCCTCGTTGGTGGAAATATTTCAAAATAATTTGAAAATTATATTATATATATAATATATATATATATTATATATATTATATTATAATATTCGAAATAAAATGTATTATATAATGGCGATGTCTATATATATATAGATATATAATATGATAATGTATAGATATATATAACTACATCTTGTTTAGACTTTACGATGTTCGGGTACCAATGTCAATATTATTTTATACCATCATTTATGTTTGGTGTAATCAAGACCATTTATTTGAGATTTGGTTCGTCTTGTTTTTCAAAATTCAATTATAATTATAATTTAAGAAAGAAAATTTGATAGTAGATCTAATAATGGTCATTATTATAGTAAAATTCTTATTCATCAGCAGGTTTAAGCATCTTAAGTTTTTGTTTTAATTATATTCATTCTATTACAAAAACTTTAATAAATATCCTGAATGCAAAAAATCCCGCCGCATTTTTCGGTGTCGCTGCCAGACTTACAAAGAGGCCAACGTGTAAAAAAATTTGTGAACTATATAAATCGTCCACAATCCACTGAAACTCCCACAATTTTTTTTGGTAGTCCTCTAATTGCGGAATGTTATAGGCATTCCGCAATGTATATAAGGCATTCCGGCTAACTGCAATTACGCAACATTTTTCAAATATCTGTGCAATCGCCAATTTACGAAATTTATTTTGTACTTGCGTAATTTGCGGAATTTTGGCGGACTTAATATTGCGAACCCCAACCTCGATTATATATATTACTATATATATTATATATATATATATACTATAATATATTATATATAGTATATTAATATAATTGTATTATTATTGTTATTGGTGGTATTATTATTATTTATTCCTATTATGGGTTAATTTATTATGGGGGAGTTCGTGCAGGGGTGTCTCACGAGTTTGATGTTTGGAGCAAGCGGTGCCATTCTCTACCTGATTTATCTGTGGATGTTTAAGTATTGAAAATGTTAAGAATTATTAAGCTCGATTATTCTAATCGTTCACTTAAGAAGAATGGGCTGTTTACGGTTTGTATAATTGTTTGCGCAGCCTGGTTGGGCTGGTGGGTTTTGTTGGTACACAAACTTTGAACATGCGAATGTCGAATGGGTGATATATTTTTTATGTCATGTCAAGAAAGCAGCAAAAAAATGAAGTTTCTGAGACTCATTGCTGGACATTATTTGCACACACGGTTGTTCGTTTTCACTCAATGTATACCCATAAACGACTAGACGTCATCCGTTGACATCATGTGCCTACAAAAGAAGAAAATCGTGTCCAATATGAAATGAATTAGTTTAAATACAATAGGTATATCTAATAGATTTTAAAAAATATCGATACAGCTAACAAGGAATTAAATTAAAATACCTAATCCATACCCTTTTAGATTACATTGATATGTACTATGCAGCCTAATAAATTATTGCTGCATGTCGAATGTGTACAACCAACTAACAGCTCTCATATGGAGGTTATGTCATAACCTAGCAATATTATCCGTAATAATGCTGCCCGGGAGATTCATCGTAATAACTCTCAGATGGTCTGTTTAAGTCAGAGGCCATATCATTTGGAACA
This sequence comes from Trachelipus rathkii, assembly GCA_015478945.1. Classification (NCBI taxonomy): domain Eukaryota; kingdom Metazoa; phylum Arthropoda; class Malacostraca; order Isopoda; family Trachelipodidae; genus Trachelipus; species Trachelipus rathkii. The sequence goes on from JABUQX010044518.1 coordinate 9,588, forward strand.
TGCCATGTGACGAGTAAAGTACGCAGGACGAAAACCGTGACATGTTGGAGGTGTACATTACCCAAAGCAGGAATGCTCGCAGAATTGCTGCAGAATATGGACAACGTTATCACATCGACGACCGCCGAGCAACATGGCCATCCCATAGAGTTTACCTGGAAGGTTGTCAAAGGTAACAGGAGTCGATCAGTTATCACACCCCCCTCAATCATTAACGGGGAGGGGTCGTGTCTCGTACTTCGACGTCGGGGAACTGGACGTTCTTAACTATACACCCATCGAAAATCCAACGTCCTCATTGACGGCAGCGTCTAGTTCGGTCGCTTGGAATAGTCTGAAGGCACCATCACGAGCGGAATTCGCGTTGTAGTATCAACATGTTCCATATAGCGCCATACATGTGCTGCATGCTTTGCATCGTAGAGACCAAAAAAAAGGGGCGGCGTGGGACTTTTGGCTGTCCATTGATTGCCTTTTAATGCATGTACCGGACTTAGTGTAAAATATCTTATGGAGCGCGACTGAATCTCCGCTTTAACCAATAACGGTATGTATATAATGTGGAACTTCCGATCATTTGGCGGAAACCATCCCCCATAAACATATCAGCTAGCCCATCACCAGTCTCATACCAGTCCAACGTTGGCCTGTGCTATGCTCAAATAGTGGATTATCGCGCCTTAGTTCTTCGAGGGAAAATTGACAGGACAGCGTTACTTTCCATTTCCTGCAGACCGTCTTTGCGTACCTCCTGAGCTGTATACCTTTAAGAACACAACGAAGAATATTTTACTAACATGATGGGTGCCCAGTCATAATGCCTCAGCTACTAGTGGCACGCACCTACCTCGAAGCAGAACCTTTCCGGGAAATAAGTAAAAAAGATAGATCGGGAGATCTGGTTGCCTTTCCTATGGGCCCTGGCGGCGTGTCACCCGACACCGACTTAACACCACTGACTGGAGGGACTTTCTGTGGGGTTCTCAAACAATACCGTGTACGCTGGGTTTAATGCCCCAGTAACCTCGCCTGATCTTCGCCGTCGAATAACCATCGCATGTAGGGGATCACCCGGCGTCACTGTCATATTGGCATTGGCCAAATGAAACTGCGCCAGAGGCGGCTGAGCATGTATTGCGAGCCGTGGATGGAGGCGCTCGAACAACATTGTAAATAACTCGTAATGTACAAGTTGAAGACCTGAAGTTTCTTCTGCCTATCTTGCATACTGTGGATAAGATTCATAAGTGTTAAATTTATGATACTATTAACAACGGTATTACATAACATGTATCGATATTATGAGCAGTTCTTGATACCACGGTTTTCTTCAACCTTTCACATTCACGTTTTAAAACCTATGTTGTAAACATTTGACGCGTTATGGTAAATTGCTGGAAACGAAGAACCGTTATCAAAAATTCGTGAGAAGAGCCACCCTCATTGTTTAGTTGTGCACTTCACAGAAGCCTATAAAAAAATCATTCGCATGCCCATTTCCGACATTCGCATGTTGTGTGCGCGTTTCGATGTGCGCCTTGCGCAGACTACCAACGTACACACACCCCATCTCCTCCTTAATAATTAAATAATCGAAACTTATATTCTTCACATTTTCATACTTAAACAACCCGTACGGTGATACACCGCGTAACATAACTCGCGAGTTACCTATATATAATAATTATATACTAATATATATATATATATATATTATATACTATATAATATTATATATATTATATTATATATATATATATATATATAGTATAATTAGTACTGGGGTACAAAGGTAGAGCAACTAGGACTCTACATACTGTCTGAAAAAATTTCCAAAACACTATACTCGATATGTAATACTAATATTAATTAATAATATCATAATATATTACAATAAAATAATATAATAATAATAATAATAAATATTAATAATATATAATTATATATTACTTAATCATAAAGTAAATAAAGCCGAATTATATACATATCGATATATTGATTTTGACTTAGAATTTTTTTTCAAGAAAATATGTTCTGTGCTTATAGCCTTTACCATAATAACCAGTATTTATATCACAACAGACTGCCGATATTCCGACCGGGATGATCCGTATCCGGTTTTAACTTCCAGCCGGATATCCGGCATATCCGGCGTATCGGCTAATTCACTATCCGCCATATCTAATTATAATTATTATATATTACATTTTCAATTATTTGGAATATTTCCCTAAACGTCAAGAAAAACTACTAGGAAGTATTTACAAAGTTATCCGGCCGGATAACAAGGATATCCGGCGAATACCGGATAGTCAAAAACTTGGCCGGATAGGCCGGATACCGGATAGCTGCCGGATATCCGGCCATCCCTAATATATATATATATATCAGTATCATATATAAAATTGTATTAATATTTTAATATGTAAATCATTTGTATCTAATACAAATAAATTATATAATATATAATATATAATATAATAAGTCATTAAAAGGTTCCAAATGCATCAAATTAATTTTGTAGGCAAAGAAACATTGATCAATACTGAATCTTTTCTGATAAATTCACTTTCAATCATCAATTCTCTACAATCTATGATTTGTTAGTATATACACTTAGTTTTACAGGTTTTTGTTATGTTTTATAATGTCATGACTCAGAGCTGGCAAACCTTTTGTAGAGCTCTTCAACTCTTAGCTTGGACATTAAAAAAAAAATTATCCCTACTCTGCTCTGTAGTATATTTTATTTTCCCATATAAATAAAGATTTTTTTGTTACAAATGAAAAAAATTTATTTGTATCCTAAATAATCTTGAGAATAATGAAGAAGCCTCTACCCCATAGCCCTCTATATTAATGTTATTCATCATTTTTAATATTTTAGACCAAAAAACAATAAATTAATAAAATCAAAAAGTTGGTAGGTAGCGTCAGCCTTTTCTTAACACTTTAGATTTTTGATATATTTAAACATGGTTTTGATACTTTTTTAAAATATTGATAGTATAACTTTTCATTTATTGGGGGTATTAATTTCACACTTTCATTTGAGAAAAATTCTTTAAAATGTTATAAATTTTTGAAATTTAGGTTAAAGCAATACTACATGTCTTAATAGTCTTGATATTGTTCAACGGTCTTAGTTACTTAGTGAATATACGTAATAGTATATATTATAATATATATATATATATAATATATATATATAATATATATATATATATATATATATTAATATAATATATATACAATTTAATGATATATCTATATATATAATATATAATATATATTATATATATATATTATATATATTATAATACATTATATATATACGGTATATATCTATATAATATATATATAATATATATAATATATATTATATATATATATAATTATATATATATAGATACTATAATACTAATTATATACTATATATATCATTATATATATGTCATTATATATTTATCTTACAATAAATTACCATTAAAATCTCGATCAACAAAATCTGACAATTTTTCAGTAGTTTCAAATTTTTGTAATCTATCGTGAGATTGGTTTTTATCAGAAATCATTTTATATTACGACAGCGATCTATGAAAGTAAAACTTTATACGTCAATGTATTCACCACCAAAATGATAAATTTTGAGCAATCGCAGACTATATATATTCATTCTCTCTCGTGCCATACATAAAAGGCTATACGAAGTTTAAATGTCATTGTATCTATCGCTTTCCATTTTTTATTTATCAGATATTAATAATTTTCTTGGGATGTCAGTTGGATGAAAAAGAATTGAGAAAGGAACCAAGTGACACATGTAGATTGGAACAGTTAATTTTTGTAAAGAACAATTTGCTGAATGTAAGATTTAAATTGCAACACATAATTCATATTAAAAAGTTAGCAATCTTTAACATCTACAAAGGAGCAAAAAAATATTTCATAATGTTTGTCACAAATATCTTTATCTTACAGCGTGATCATAAGAAATGAGATACAATGACATTAAGAAACCATCCATATGGGCCTGATAAGTTTTTTTCTATTCCTGCATCATATTTGTCAATGCAAGCTCAAAGCTAATAGTATTAAAAAACAGCTTCTTATACTTCCAAGCCAAAATTTAAACATGCACTACAACCAGCAGCATAGCAAGGAATGAGTTTAAGTTAAGTTGAAAGAGGAACCATGAACTTTAAGACTAATCTCGTTGATTTGAAGTAATCGGTGACTAAGGGATTAACGTAAAAA